>CM069861.1:63191384-63198884 GCA_036172795.1 Pelodytes ibericus
TCGATGGGGACTTGTCTGCCATAGAAAAATCTTCATTGTGGTGTTTTGCTGTAAGAGCTGTTGCGCATCCTACAAAGTAGTTATTGAATTCATTTGCTATTGCCACTGGAGATTTTAGAACTTCATTATGTGTCTTAATTGTGGTAGGTTCTGAGCGGCGCGGAGGGTCATACATGTTTTTTATGACGCTCCAAAATTTGGTAGGGTTCGCTAGATTTCTATTCAGCCGTTCAGAGAAATAAGTTGTCTTGGCAAGTTTGGTTTGAGTCTTGCAACTATTGCGGACGTGCCGATAAGTGTGATCTTGGTCAGAGCCAGTTTGCTTAAATTTTGACCATAAAGCATCCCTGAAATGGAATAAGTCCAAGAGGTCAGCTGAGACGCAGGGAAGATGGGCACCCCTTACTCTCACTCTACGCAGGGGGGCATGTTTATCACTGACCTGCATGAACTCAGATTGAAAATATTCAATTGCAGAGTCCAGATCGGGTATCAAGCTTAGCCTGCTCCACAGACAATTGCTCAAGTCATTGAGAAAAGACTGGAGATTAAACTTCTTAAAACATCTTGTAACAATTACTCAAGGGGTCGATTTGATGGGTCTTACGTTCCGTACACAATACACTATGCAATGATCACTGAACACATTGGGTAGAATGCCAGATTGCTGGATTCTTTGGGGACAAGAGGAAAGGACCCAATCCAGCAGCGTATGGTTAGAGCTGTTGGGATTCATCCGAGTAGGAGAAGAAATAAGTTGTGTTAGGTTCATGGATTTGAACAGTGAGCACATTTTAACATTTTTGTGGTCTAACCAGTCTACATTGAAATCTCCAAATCTCGCCTATCTCTTTGGACCGACTGACCCATGTTCAACTGCTGTTCACATGGAACTCTTCTCCACTTCGGCCTTTAAAGTTCTTGTTTGAATATTTGCTACTACCACCAAGATCCGCACCCACCGCGGCCGCCCTCCTACTCGTCGCGGCCTAGCCCCTAGCCAGGTATGGGCACGACGTTCCAGCGCCATCCATTTTCAGGTTTAGTTGATTCAGCAGATGAGTTGTAACAACTCATCTGCTGAATCAACTAGACCTGAAAATGGATGGCGCAGGATCGGGGTGTAACACACTCCTTAGCAGATTCCGACTTCCATATCAACCAACACATTTTCTGAGGTATGATGAGCGTCGGCATCGGGCGCCTTAACCCGGCGTTTACTAGGTGCTCGCATTCCACACCCGGCTCAAGGCCAGTGAGCCGAGCTTCTTACCCATTTAAAGTTTGAGAATAGGTTGAGATCGTTTCGGCCCTAAGACCTCTAATCATCCGCTTTACCGGATAAAACTGCGGAGCGGTGAGTGTCAGCTATCCTGAGGGAAACTTCTGAGGGAACAAACTACTAGATGGTTCGATTAGTCTTTCACCCCTATACCCAGGTCGGAAGACAGATTTGCACATCGGGACCGCTACTGACCTCCACCAGAGTTTCCCCCTGCTTTGCCCCTCCCAGGCATAGTTCACCATCTTTCTTTGCGCTCACACTCCACGTCCAGGGTTGGGGCGATCGAAACAGGTCCTCACCATCATTGCGCTGCGAGCGCTCCAACTTGCACGAGCGTTATACTCCTTGGTCCATGTTTCAAGACAGGTCGGGTGGATCACCGACATCTCCACGGACACCTGGCGCCCATGGGCCCTCCCGCCTTGGCGGTGCAGTTCTGCGGGGGGAAGAAGCAGAGGTGGTCTGCTTCCTCGGCAGTGGGTGACAACGATGCTGCTGTCTACAGGGGCTGTAAAGCTCACAGCCCGCGCCACCCTGGCAACCTTCCCAGCTGACCGGGGCCGGTCGCAGCACACCGCCAGAGGCAATGCAACTTGCGGGGCCCTGGTCGGGGCGGGCAGACCGCACGGACCCCATCCGTTTACCTCTTAACGATTTGATGCCCTCTTGAACTCTCTCTTCAAAGTTCTTTTCAACTTTCCCTTACAGTACTTGTTGGCTATCGGTCCCGTGCCAGTATTTAGCCTTAGATGGAGTTTACCACCCACTTGGGCTGCATTACCAAACAACCCGACGCCGTGCCGGGAGCCGCCACCGGTCTAACACCATCCGCAGGCTGGGCCTTGATCAGAAGGACTTGGGCCCCCGAGCGATGGCGGGGGGGTCCGGTCTCCCTTACGCCACATTTACATTTCTTGTGTCAGGGATTCGGCACTGGGCTCTTCCCTCTTCACTCACCGTTACTGGGGGAATCGTGGTTAGTTTATTTTCCTCCACTTAGTAATATGCTTAAATTCAGTGGGTCGCCGCATCTGATCTGAGGTCTGAGTCGAAAGCCGGTTTCCCCTCATCTCGGTCGGCAGAGGCAAAGGCGGAAAAGCGAACGGACCTTCCAAACCTTCCTCCTCCCTCGGCCGTGAGTGAAGCGGTTCTTCGCCCAGCAGACGTGGTGGGTGGGATGGGGGAAAGGCGGGAGGCACCTTCTCCCTGAGCCCTTCCCCGGAGGCTGCATGCGGCTTACGGGGTTCCCTCATTCCCGCATCGTCAGGGGGTCAGGCTGGGTGCCCCTCCCAGCTGTCCCTGCCCCTCCCTCCCCACGTGCAGCTCGGAGGCCTGCGCAGCCCGAGGGGGCCCCCGTTGTCCTGGGGCCGGAGAGCCCCCGGGGGGCGCGGCTGGGTGGCGCTTTTCCGACAGAGGCGCTCCCGGCTCTCCCCGTCGCCAAGGGAGCGGGCTGGCCCGTTAATGATACTTCCGCAGGTTCACCTACGGAAACATTGTTATGACTTTTACTTCCTCTAGATAGTCAAGTTTGATCGTCTTCTCGGCCGATCCAAGGACCTCACTAAACTATCCAATCGGTGGTAGCAACGGGGGAGCAAGTTCGACCTCATCGGGAATTCCAGAGATGGGACTTAGACTCTGGCAACTCGAGAAAAAAGCTCCATAGCCTTCAGGGGACCTGCCGGAATAAGTCCTACACAGGGGACAGCAGGGCACGGCGAGGCTCAGAAAGAGTTCCAGGACAACGACGTCTTGGTGCCGCTTGCCGGACCAAGTCCCCCACAGGTCAACGCAATGTCCGGCGAGGCCCAGGCAGTGTTTCAAGAGGGAAGGGGCCAGGCCAGAGGGGTCCCCGGAGGGGATAAGCAATTAAATAAGCCAGCAAGCGAACCCACAGCCCAAACCACGCCCAAGATGTGCACTGACAGTTGGTACATGAATTTACACCCCCCCCAAAAAAAAAAAAAAAATATATATTTATATATATATATATTTTTATTTTTTATTTTTAAACCTCCATGACCTTCAGGGGACCGGACGGCGAGGCCCGGCCAGAGTTCCACGACGATGGGTGCTGTGTCCCGCTCACCGGACCGAGTTCCCCACGGGACGCGCACTCACAATATGGAGCAGTTTAACGAGCCAGAAAGCGAACCCACAGCCCAAAAGGTGCCCAAGGGGTGCATGGACAGTTAGTAAATGAATTGACACCTAAAAAAAATATATATATTTTTAAAAAGTTCCATGACCTTTAGGGGACCGGTCAGGCCGGCAATGCCCAGCCAGAGTTCCACGGCGACGGGCGCTTTGTCCCGCTCACCGGACTCATTTCCCCAGGGGACGCACACGCGCAATATAGAGCAGTTTAATGAGCCAGCAAGCGAACCCACAGCCCAAAAGGTGCCCAAGGGGTGCATGGACAGTTAGTAAATGAATTGACACGAAAAAAAAAATGTTTCGTTTTTTTTAAAAGCTCCATGACCTTCATGGGACTGGTCAGGGCACTTGACCGGGGGGCCAACCGGACACCGCCTTAATACCCGTCAATAGCCTAGCGCATTTTCCATGGCCACTACTGTATATGCACACACACATATCTATCTATATATATCTATATATATAGATGTATATACACACACACACACACACGTATATAGCCCAGGGGCGTCCGTGTGGCCCGCGTGAGTTTAGCAGCGGTAGCCGCACCTCCAACTGCTGGCCAAACATGGCGGAGTGTCAAGGAACACGGAGTGATGATACAGCAGAGGAGGGGTTAGTCCCGATCAAAAATAAAAAAAACGGTGTGTTTGGCCAGGTACTGTGTGTATGCAAGTGTGTGACTGTATGTAAGTGTGTTTGTGTAAGTGTGACTCTATATGTAAGTGTGTGTGTGTGTGTGTTACATTCAGTGTGACTCTGTATTTAAGTGTGGCTCTGTATGTAAGTGAATGTGTGACTGTATGTGTGTCCCGTGTGACTCTATAGTAAGTGGGTGTCAGTGTGGCTCTGTGTCCAATTGTGTGTGTGTCAGTGTGACTCTAAGTATGTGTGGAAGTTAGTGTCTGTGTGTCAGTGTGACTTTGAATGTAAGTGTGTTTGTCTGTGACTGTGTGTAAATGTATATGTGTCAGTGTGACTGTATGTAAGTGTATGTGTGTCTCTGTATGTGAGTCTATTTGTCAGTGTGACTATGTAGGTGTATGTATGTGTGTGTGTGTCAGTGTGAGTCTGTGTGTGTGTGAACGTGTGTCTCTGTGTGACAGTCTGTATTTTTGTATGTGTGTGGATTTGTGTACATGTGGCTGTGGGAATGTGTGCATGTGTGTGTGTGTGTGTGTATATATATATATATATATATATATATATATATATATATATATATATATATAGCTATATATGTGTTTGTATATATCTGTGTGCGTATATATATATATATATACGCACACACATATATATATATATTGTGACAAACGTACCCCTTTCACATGGTATCTTG
Organism: Pelodytes ibericus; assembly: GCA_036172795.1. Lineage (NCBI taxonomy): Eukaryota > Metazoa > Chordata > Amphibia > Anura > Pelodytidae > Pelodytes > Pelodytes ibericus. The sequence goes on from CM069861.1 coordinate 63,196,166, forward strand.
TCCTGGGATTTGGGTGTTACACACAGTCTTTTCAGGGTTCAGAGACACTTCACACGCTGGATGAGGTAAAAAGACGTGTTTTCTTTTGAGAAATCAAAACACAGTCTTCTCCCCTCCTCTGGCAGGGGAGTATTTAACAGCACCTGTAATCAACAAGCCTTTTCAGGTGAGGTAAATTAGGATTGGAACTCTGACACTGGACTTCTCACCTGTAGGTTCCAAGCAACATATAAAATGTGAAGTGGAGCACTGGCCCACCCTACCCTCCAAGTGCTCCACCCCAGGGCCCACACATACACATACATAAAGTGCTATATTAAGTGTAACATAACACATTTCCCTGGGGATAATTACACAAAGTAGGAACTGTGCAAAATCTGGGGAGATATATAGACTCCCTCCAGCACAATTCCTTGCTGTCGTTCACAATATATATATATATATATATATATATATATACACACACAAACATTATATATAATCGAAAATTGGTTCATACTTACCAAAATTTTATTTTCCTGGTTATTATCCATGGCAGCAGTTACGTATGGGTTAGCTCCACCCTCAAGGTAGGCAGGACAGAAAAAACAAAACTATAAGAGAGCCCCCACCCCTCGTCTCCTCAGTCTAAGTTCCAAGCTCCTCAAAAACAACACAAAGGGGAGGGAACTCACTGCTGCCATGGATAATATCCAGGAAAAGAAAACTGCGGTAAGTATGAAACAAATTTCGATTTTCCTGGTTAACCATGGCAGAAGTTACGTATGGGACATACCCAAGCAAACAACCCAGGGAGGGTAACACATAAAATCAATAAAACACAGACACACGAAAAATGCTGCAATGGTGAAAAAAGGTTTACTGAGAGGAGACAGAGGCCAACACAGAGTGGGTGAAGGAGAAATCTTCCACCCGGCGAACATCCAGATGGTAGTGCCGGAGAAAGGTGGAAGGAGACGACCAGTTCCCAGCTCTGCAAAGCGTGGCCATAGAAGAACCAGCCTCAGCCGCCCATGAGGATGTAATAGCCCGAGTGGAGTGAGCCTTGAGTCCAGGAGGAACCGGAACATCACGGGAGACGTAACACTTCGATATAGCCGTAACAATCCAGCGTCATAAAGTGGAGACAGAGGCAGCTTTGCCCCGGCGGGAACCCAGTGGAAGAATGAAGAGTCTAGAGGTGTTTCTCAAAGATGAGGAAGCGGCAATGTAGATTTGTAGACAATGCACCACATCCAAGGTATATCAGCGGGATTCCTCAGGAGTAGATGGACTAGGAAAAAACACAGGTAATATGGTTTTCTGATTAAGGTGAAACGTGGTCACGACCTTGGGTAGAAATTCCGTGACCGGGGCGGAGGACGGCGTGATCTAGAGAGAAGACAGTATAGGGAGGATCTACCGAAAAAGCTTGTAGTTCGGAACAACATTTAGAAGAAGTTAAAGCCAACAGCAATAGGGTCTTTAGAGTTACCAACCATAGGGAGGCACCAGGCATGTGATCAAAAGGAGGTTCTGTTAAAGCTTGAAGAACTAGAGGAAGGCTCCATGGGGCCCCAAATGATCGGGCCGGAACAATCAAAGGAGCCAAAGCCCAGCACACCGAGGGCAGACAGTGCAGAAACCTGAACACGGAGGGAGTTCAGACCCAAACCTCGATCCAGGCCAGCCTGTAGAAATGCCAGGACATCCGGTAGGGAAGGAGACAACGGGTCAGAAACCCTACCTCTGGACCAAACCAAGAAGGCAGACCAAACACGATGATATGTGTTCAAGGTGTTAGGTATCCGAGCCTTCAATAGGGTAGAGACAACATCCTCCGACAGACCTCGGATCTGCAGTGACTGCCGTTCAATCACCATGCCGCCATATGAAGAGAGTGAGGGCGAGGATGCAACATCGGGCCTTGAGATAGGAGATCCGGAACCTGTGGTAGCATCCAAGGATCCTGGGTGGACAATCGGTTCGCCAGTGGGAAACCAAGGTCTCCTGGGCCACCAAGGTAGTATAGCCAGTACTTCCGCCTTCCCCAGCCGAACCTTCTTCAGGATGCGGGGAATGAGAGGGAGAGGTGGAAAAACGTACAGGAACTCCTTCGGCCACGGGAGAGACAGAGCGTCAACACCTTCCACCATGGGATTAGGAGTCCTGGAGAAGAAACGAGGAACCTGAGCATTGGGGGCAGAGGCCATCAGGTCCACCACTGGAAGACCCCACTGTTGGCAAAGACGATGGAATACTTGAGACGAGAGCCTCCATTCCTTCGTGTTGACATTGGTGCGGCTCAGGAAATCTGCCACTGTGTTCTCTGATCCTGGAAGATACACTGCCGACAGGTGTTCCACCCGTTCCTGGGCCCAGAGGGCATTGGAGCAAATTCCTGGATCAGAGATAGGCTCCTGGTACCCCCTTGATGGTTGATGTAGACAACCGCACACCTGTTGTCCGTCTGTATTTTTAATCAGTGACCCTGAACAGAAGGTTGAAAGGCCAGCAATGCCCTGTAGATTGCTGTCAGTTCCAAGATGTTCACATGAAGAACTTGTTCTGCCGGAGACCATTCGCCTTGGGCGTAGAGATCATCCAGATGGGCCCCCCAACCATGAGCACTCGCATCCGTTGTAATCACTCAGTAGATGACATCCGTCTGCGAAAACCTCTCCTGAGGTGATGGACCCTCAACCACCAGGCCAGATGGCGATAGGTTTCCTACGGTAAA
>CM069861.1:63223884-63311384 GCA_036172795.1 Pelodytes ibericus
ATGGCACAAAGGTTTCAAGAAAGAGGTTCCTCTAAAGTTACATTACAAGAGTCATTGAAACGAGCTATACAAACCAGCGCATCACCAGCCCCAGTGAAAGATAAAGAACGTCGCGTAGTGTTTCCTATTAAGTTCCACACTGCCTCTCATCTGGTCAAGAAAATTGTGCACAAAAATTGGAACATTATCCAAAGTGATAAACATCTTGCATCCACCTTAAAGACACCACCATTGATCTGCTACAAAAGAGGCACAAACCTACGTGATCATTTGGTAATAGCTGATCTGATACAATGTTATGATCCTCCGACAAATCTGGCACCTTACCAACGGTTGGGTTGTTACAGATGCCTCAATTGCGTCACCTGCTCGCATATGGCAGCAGGTACGCATTTTGTACATCCACACACTGGCAGAAGATTTATGATTAAAATCTTGCATCACATGCACCACCGAATTTGTTTTATACATCATCACGTGCCCATGTGGCTTATCCTATGTGGGCAAAATCGATCTTACTTTACGTGACAGAATAAGAGGCCACAGATCGTCTATAATGTTGGCTTATCGAGATCTCAAATCAGATAAACCAGTAGCCAAGCATTTTTTGCAGTTTGGTCATAGACTGTCTCAACTGAGATTCATTGCCTTTGATCATATACCATCTCCTAGACGAGGTGGAGACAGATCACGTTTATTGCTTAAACGTGAAGCATATTAGATTAGAACTTTGGAAACTATGTCTCCTAAAGGATTAAACGAGCAGATTTTGTTCACTCCATTTTTACCATTGATATAAACATTTACAGTGCTAAACAACTCCTATGGATATAAGTTTCTCCCAGACAGTATTAGTGTTTACCGTAGACCCCCTATCAATTGTTCTTTGCTCATTTTTTGGCATGTATTTCTTCTTTATTTTTTCTGTATTTAATTTTTTCTTTCTTTCTTTTTTTCTTTACTTATGTATTTATTTATCTATTTATTTTGTTCTTGCTACTTGTCATGTTTCATTGCTTGCTGTGGTTTCTTCGTTTTGTATAGATATCCTCCTTTGATATGTTGTCACACGTATATGTTTATTAATATGTTCGTTATTGTGTTTCATTCTTTTGTCTTTATCTGGGTATGGGTCTTCACTGTACACGAATGTGGTGTTTTTCTATCTGGCGCCAGTCTATCCACACTGGGTTTTATGTATCCCGTATGGATTTTAATTTTCTCATTTGTTGTCCCCATTTTGGTGTGTTTTTTGGCACGTATTTTGGGGTCACGCGATTTATGTGTATTCCTTTGTGTTTACTCTTTCTGATTTTGGTATGTGATAATAATTGTTTCTAAGCAGCCTGTTTATATTATGTTTCTTTGTATCTAAGTTCGTCAGTTCTTTTTGTATCTACCTTTGATGGTTTGTGTTTGGGCACCATGGTAACCAGTGACACGCATGCGCATTTCTTCCTTTGGGTGAGTAGACCTTTTTCTCGTATCCTCACAGTTTCGGCGCTTTGCCAGACACGACACACGTTCGGTGAGTAACGGTTTTCTCTCCTCCCACTTGCACGTGTATGTACGTTTGTATATGTTTTTATGTATATATATTGGATTCATTTATTGTTTATCCAAGTCTTGATAAAGGTCTGCGGTGCGGACCGAAACGTCGACTGGATCTACAAATGTCTATTTTTGTATGATAAAAAAGTTTCGACTATTTGACTCATATTGAAGACCCGTGAGTGTGTGTGGCGGTATATGGTCATAACAGTGTACAGGATCGGATTTCACCAATCTGTCCCGGAGGTTACTTCCTCTTTTGTAGCAAAACAAGGGTGGTTTTTGAACAATTTGTGGCAGTGTTTCATCTTGTGCAACAATATTCCAATTTTTTGTAATTATAATCTTTACTGCACTGGAGGCTACGTGAAATTGGAGACACTATCCTGATGTCAGTGGATGTATTCTTTAGTGGTACTTCACCTTTTAACGCTTTCCACATCGCTGCCCGGACCATTTTCTGTTGATATCCCAGTTCACGGAATCTCTGAGCAATTTCCTTCAGTTGTCCGTCTCTCTTCACTGGGTCTGAATTGTTACGGATAACCCTAAGGAATTGTGAATAAGGGAGCTAATTTTTCATAGATGCAGGGTGGAAACTGTTGGCATGAAGAAGAGTGTTCCTATCTGTATTTTTCCAATATAAAGTGTAGCCCAAACAGTAGCCGGTTCTCCCTATACTTAGGTAGAATCAATTGCATTTCATACGAAAACATATACATATTCGCATATGTGGGTGCCATAGCGGTACCCATTGATGTTCCCGCTTTCTTGAGATAATAATCATTCTCAAACTTGAAGAAGTTGTTGGCCAAACAAAGCATCAGTAGTTGAGTGACAAACTTCACTGGAGGACCTTTGTAATAGGAGGACTGTGTTAGCAGTGTTTTCACTGTTTCTACCCCATGTTCATGTGGGATTACGGTATATAGGCTTGATACGTCCATCGTTACCAACAATACATCGGTGTCTGGTAATGTAATGGCCTTGATCTTCTGAATGAAGTCAGGAGTATCCTTGAGACAAGTTGGAAGATGTGCTGCGGTGTCTTTCAGTAAATGGTCAAGCCATTTGGCAATGGATTCCCATAAACTGCCCCTGGCCGAGACGATAGGTCGCCCTGGTGGTGTTGTCGGATGCTTGTGAATTTTCGGGAGTGTATATAATACTGGGCATTTCGGGAATAGTTGTTGTTGATACTCATGAGTTTTCTCATTGATATATCCAGCCATTCTGGCCGTCTGCAGTTCTTGTGTCACAACAACTTGCAGCCTTGGAGTTGGATCCATATTTACCTGTAGTGGTGTCCTGAAACTGCCTAAGGACTTCTTTACGATAGTCACAGTAGTTTTGAATAACGATAGCACCTCCATTGTAGTGCAACTATTTCCTCTTTTGTTAGATTGTATGGTGGTTTCTGGGTTGGTGCCATCGCAGCTTTAATTTCAATACTGTGTACTTGCAAAAAAGTCTTCAGTGATATGTTCTTTGTATACGGATCAAACTGGCTCTTTAGTCTAAAGGTGCTCCCAGGGGTCTCACTTCCGGTTGAGGGACGCGGGCACGAACAGCTGCGGTTGGTAAGTTATTATGTCTGTATATATATGTGTGTTTTATTGTGCACTCTATGTTGTGCTGGACAAAGGGCTAGAGGCAGGCCCGAAACGTTGCTATTATTAAAGTGATTGATACCGCAATATAAGTCCCAGTTGGACATGGACATACATACATACATACATACATACATACACATATATATACATATATACACACACATACATACACACACACATATATATATATATATATATATACACTAGACACTAAGCCCGTTAAATTAACGGGCGCTAGAACATATGTGGACGGGGGGGGGACATAAGGGGGAAACATAGGGGCAAGCACCCTGGTGAGGGGGGGAGCCTTGAGGGCTGCCTCATCTTGATGGGAGTTGTGATCCTCCTGATGTATTATTGATGCAGCAGGGGGATCACAACTCCCATCAAGATGAGGCACCCCTCAAGGCTCCCCCCTCGCCAGGGTGCTTGCCCCTATGTTGCCCCCTTATGTCCCCCCCCCCCCCCCCGTTACTTACCACCTTAGCGTGGTGTGAAGGGGGCGGGAGGTGGGTAGCGTCGCTCCGCTCGCGCATGCGCAGTCTTTACAAAGTTACAGCTGAGTGATCAGCTGTAACTTTGTGCGCATGCCAATGAGTAAATTCTCCTGCGATTGCGCAGGAGAATTTGCTTGAGAAATCTGTCAGCAGGGCCGGCCTTAAGTGTTCCGGCGCCCAGTGCGGGATTCCCCCATGGCGCCACCCCATGTATGTATCTCTCTGCCTTACCATGTTTGTCCCTTCCCTCTTCATTACCCTGTCTGTCTCTCTCTAACTCCCCCATACCTGTTCTCTCTCTCCCTCTATTCTGTCTCTCTCCTGCCCTTCCCCTGTTCTGTCTCTCCCCCCCCCCCTGTTCTGTCTCTCCCCCCCCACCTGTTCTGTCTCTCTAGCCCTGTTCTGTCTCTCTCTCTCCCCATTCCCCCTGTTCTGTCTTTCTCTCCCTCCCTCCCCGTCTGTCTCTCTCTCCCCCCCCTGTACTGTCTGTCTCTCTCTCTCCCCCTTCCACCTGTTCTGTCTCTTTCTCCCTCCCTCTGTTCTTTCTCTCTACCCCCTGTTCTGTATCTCTCTCTCCCCCTCCCCCTGTTCTGTCTTTCTCTCCCTCCCCCTGTTATGTCTTTCTCTCCCTCCCCCTGTTATGTCTTTCTCTCCCTCCCCGTCTGTCTCTCTCTCCCCCTTCCCCCTGTCTGTCTCTCTCTCCCCCTTCCCCCTGTTCTGTCTCTCTCTCCCCCTTCCCCCTGTTCTGTCTCTCTCTCCCCCTTCCCCCTGTTCTGTCTCTCTCTCCCCTCCCCTGTTCTGTCTCTCTCTCCCCTCCCCTGTTCTGTCTTTCTCTCTCTCTCCCCTTCCCCCTGTTCTGTCTCTCTCTCCCCTTCCCTGTTCTGTCTGTCTCTCTCTCTCCCCTTCCCTGTTCTGTCTGTCTCTCTCTCTCCCCTTCCCTGTTCTGTCTGTCTCTCTCTCTCCCCTTCCCCCTTTTCTGTCTCTCTCTCCCTCCCTCTGCTCTTTCTCTCGACCCCCCTGTTCTGTCTCTCTCTCCCTCCCTCTGCTCTTTCTCTCGACCCCCCTGTTCTGTATCTCTCTCCCCCCCTCCAGCTGTTCTGTCTCTCCCCCTCCCTCTGTTCTGTCTCCCCCCCTCCAGCTGTTCTGTCTCCCCCCCTCCAGCTGTTCTGTCTCCCCCCTCCAGCTGTTCTGTCTCTCCCCCTCCCCCTGTTCTGTCTCTCTCTCCCCCCTGCCTGTCCTTCCTCTGTTCTGTCTCTCTCTCCCCCCCCCTGATCTGTCTCTCTCTCCCCCCCCTGTTCTGTCTCTCTCTCTCCCCATTCCCCCTGTTCTGTCTTTCTCTCCCTCCCTCCCCGTCTGTCTGTCTCTCCCCCTGTTCTGTCTCTCTCTCCCCCCCCCTGTACTGTCTGTCTCTCTCTCTCCCCCTTCCACCTGTTCTGTCTCTTTCTCCCTCCCTCTGTTCTTTCTCTCTACCCCCTGTTCTGTATCTCTCTCTCCCCCTCCCCTGTTCTGTCTTTCTCTCCCTCCCCCTGTTATGTCTTTCTCTCCCTCCCCCTGTTATGTCTTTCTCTCCCTCCCCGTCTGTCTCTCTCTCCCCCTTCCCCCTGTCTGTCTCTCTCTCCCCCTTCCCCCTGTTCTGTCTCTCTCTCCCCTCCCCTGTTCTGTCTCTCTCTCCCCTCCCCTGTTCTGTCTTTCTCTCTCTCTCCCCTTCCCCCTGTTCTGTCTCTCTCTCCCCTCCCCTGTTCTGTCTCTCTCTCCCCTTCCCTGTTCTGTCTCTCTCTCCCCTTCCCTGTTCTGTCTGTCTCTCTCTCTCCCCTTCCCTGTTCTGTCTGTCTCTCTCTCTCCCCTTCCCCCTTTTCTGTCTCTCTCTCCCTCCCTCTGCTCTTTCTCTCGACCCCCCTGTTCTGTCTCTCTCTCCCTCCCTCTGCTCTTTCTCTCGACCCCCCTGTTCTGTATCTCTCTCCCCCCCTCCAGCTGTTCTGTCTCTCCCCCTCCCTCTGTTCTGTCTCCCCCCCTCCAGCTGTTCTGTCTCCCCCCTCCAGCTGTTCTGTCTCTCCCCCTCCCCCTGTTCTGTCTCTCTCTCCCCCCTGCCTGCCCTTCCTCTGTTCTGTCTCTCTCTCCCCCCCCTGATCTGTCTCTCTCTCCCCCCCCTGTTCTGTCTCTCTCTCTCCCCCTCCCCCTGTTCTGTCTCTCTCTCCCCCCTGCCTGCCCTTCCTCTGTTCTGTCTCTCTCTCCCCCCCCCCTGATCTGTCTCTCTCTCCCCCCCCCCTGATCTGTCTCTCTCTCCCCCCCCTGTTCTGTCTCTCTCCCCCCCCCCCTGTTCTGTCTCTCTCTCCCCCCGTTCTGTCTCCCCCCTCCCCCTGTTCTGTCTCTCTCTCCCCCCTGCCTGCCCTTCCTCTGTTCTGTCTCTCTCTCCCCCCCCCCCTGATCTGTCTCTCTCTCCCCCCCCTGTTCTGTCTCTCTCTCCCCCCCCCCTGTTCTGTCTCTCTCTCCCCCCCCCCTGTTCTGTCTCTCTCTCCCCCCCTGTTCTGTCTCTCTCCCCCCCGTTCTGTCTCTCTCTCCCCCCGTTCTGTCTCTCTCTCCCCCCGTTCTGTCTCTCTCTCCCCCCGTTCTGTCTCTCTCTCCCCCCGTTCTGTCTGTCTCTCCCCCCTGTTCTGTCTCTCCCCCCTGTTCTGTCTCTCCCCACTGTTCTGTCTCTCTTTCCCCCTTCCCCCTGTTCTGTCTCTCTCTCCCCCCCCTGTTCTGTCTGTCTCTCTCTCTCCCCTTCCCCCTGTTCTGTCTCTCCCTCCCTCCCTCTGTTCTTTCTCTCGACCCCCCTGTTCTGTATCTCTCTCTCCCCCCTCCAGCTGTTCTGTCTCTCCCCCTCCCCCAGTTCTGTCTCTCCCCCCTGCCCTGTCTCTCTCTCCCCCCTGCCCCTGTCTCTCTCTCCCACCTGCCCCTGTCTCTCTCTCCCACCTGCCCCTGTCTCTCTCTCCCACCTGCCCCTGTCTCTCTCTCCCACCTGCCCCTGTCTCTCTCTCCCACCTGCCCCTGTCTCTCTCTCCCACCCCTCCCCTTCCTTTGCCTTCAAAGGTGGATACAGATCCCCCCTCACCAGCCCTCTGCTCGGCATGCTCTGCTAGATCCCGGGAGGGGACGGAGCTAACCGGCTGAGCGGTGTAGCTCCGCCCCCACCCTGTGAAGCAGATCAGCATCTGCCTCACTGGAAGCCCAGCTCAGCAAGAGAAGGTGCTGCTCGGGCTCCCCATGCTTAATGCAGGCATGGGGAGCCGAGCAGCACTTTCTCATGGTGCCAGTGGCTCCCCGTGAAGCAGACGCTGCTCTGCTTCACAGGGTGGGGGCAGAGCTACACTGCTCAGCCGGTTAGCTCCGTCCCCTCCCGGGATCTAGCAGAGCATGCCGAGCAGAGGGCTGGTGAGGGGGGATCTTTAGATCTCCCCTACCCAGTGCCTCTACCGGCTTTTTTTTTTCTTTCTTTGGGCGGGAGGAAGTCTCTGCGTTCCAAGTCCCAACGGCTGTCCGTGGGGCACATGCGCAGTAGAGCAATCCCACGGACACAGGGACTGGACGCAGAGACACTTGAACATTATTATAGAGGATATATATATATACACACACACACATATATATATATACACACAAACACACACACACACACACGTATATATGTTCGACTAAGAATTTTGCAAAATAAAGCCCCTTTAGTGCTTGATATATATACAGATGTATAAACATATATATTTTTATTTTTATTCATTTAGAGGGAATGCAGTGTTCGATTTTTGCCTCAGGCAGAAAAGAATCAGCTAAAGCTCTGACTTGTAGCACAGTTTCTCAACCTACAGTACCAGTAAATATGAGAAATACTAGTTAACAGAATGATGTACTTACTAGAGCTGTGCTTTGCCAGGTACTTGTCTTTACACTTCTTTTTTTTACCAAAGGGACTACAGCTCTGAGACATCCGAGTAACTGAAGTGGAGCTTGCCACACGCCTGAAATAGTAAAAATAGCAAGACATGCAAAATTATATTCATTCCATTTAGGAGCATTGTAATTTTTACACCCACCAAAGAATACATAAACAGACCCGTAAATACTACAAAAAAGGAAGGATAATAGCAAACAAGTGAGGAACCAAGGAGAATTCAAATGATAATGTTGACATTTTGAATACAAAGTTTCAGTACCACATAAATGCTGCATAAAATATACACAGTGTCCAACAAATAAAGAATGCCTAAACGTACTTAAATTAATACTAGTAAGTCCACCAATTCTGTAATGGACTTATAAAGGAAATTGTTGATCCTCTGATGCTTCAGTGCTCAAAATAAAACCAGAAAATTCCATAATCAGGGCTGGCTGAGGCGAAGGATGAAATGCTGTCCTGCCCCCCAATCCCCCCCCCCCCCCCCCCAACATTTTTTCCCCCCCAATGTATCATAATAATGTTTTACCTTTCTTTTCACCCCATGGGCGAGCTCTTGGAAAAAAATATTTTATTATTATATACATAATACACACACCACACACACACATACACTGTCTCACACACACATACACGGACACATGAGAAAAGTTTAACAAATAAAACATTTTTTTCAATAAGTGACCCCCTCCCTGCTTTTTTCTACCTCCCAGGGCAGATGAAGGCAAGGGGTCTCTAGCAGGGCCAGACTGCCTTACAGTGATACCAGGAAGATTCCGGTAGGCTGTCTTCCCTGGGGCCGCTGGATGCCACCTTAAAGTATTCGGCTGCCATGGGCGGTTCAAGTATTTGGCCGTGGCAGAGCTCTGGATATTATGTGACCTCTGCCGCTCAGAATAAACTGAATGCTGGTATTATGCAGGGATAGGAGGCAGACACCTTCTCCTCCCTGCAAATAAAGGTAAATGAGTAGAGAGGGGGACAAACAGCATAACTTTTGTTTGTTAAAAAATTAAATCTGTGTTTGTAAGTGTATCTGCGTGTGTGAGTGTGCCTGTGTTCCGGTCTGCAAGTGTGTCTAAGTATTACTGTGTGTCTGTAATTGTGACTGTGTATAAGTGTGTCTGTAAGTGTAACTATATTTCTATAAGTGTGCCTGTGTGTAAGAGCATCTGTGTAAATGTGTGACTGTCTTTAATTGTTACTGTGTGTAATCATGTGTGTAAGAGCATCTAAGTATGCGTATTTCTGTATGAATGTGTGCTTTAAAAATTAATCTGCGTCACAATATTGCCACATTTTTCCCACTGCACGGTAGACAGCCTTTGTGCTGCATCAAGTACTGGAAGTGCAATATAATAGCTGGTTTAAGTTCTGGGTGCTGGGGCAAGTCCTGTGAGTGCAATCTATGCGCTGTTGTGAGATTCTGAGGAGTTGATCAACAGGAATTATAGCCTCCTTCTTGTGGAGAGCATCAGGGGATTGAAATTGTCTGGATAAAGTGTCATCAGTCTTAGTATTCTTAGAACTAGGCCTGTAGGTGATCAGGAAATTAAAACGGGTGAAAAAAGCTCCCAGCGTGTCTTTTGGCCTTTTCAAGTACAACAGATTCTTATGATAAGTAATGATAGTAATGGGGATCACCATTCCCTCCTATAGGTGTCTCCATTCCTCCAAGGCCAATTTGATAGCCAATAGTATTCTGTTCCCCACATCGTAGTTGCAATCGGCTAAAGTAAAGTGTAACGAGCTGCCTACTGGACGTAGTAGGCCCTCTGCTGGTTATGGGAAAATACTTTGCTTGGAACCGCGGGAACAGATATACACGTCTGGAACATTTGCTATAAGTTCAGGAAAGAATCACTCAGGACACTGATCAGCTAAACAGCAGAAAGAGAACATGTATTTGTGGTTTACACAGCACATATATACCAAACTGCAATCAGATAACACTTGATTAAACAATAGAAAATGTAAACACATTACCAGTAAAGCAGTATCTAGCCACTTTAATCTGGAGCCAGAAACAAGATAGTCAGACTGGGTGCCTGACATAATTAAACAATGGAAGGCTTAAACACATTACAGGTAAAGCAGTTATCTAGCCACTTGAATTTGGAGCCAGATGTGAGATAGTCAGGCTGGGTGCCTGACAAAGTGTCTGGAAAAGAAGAAGCATGGGTGAATCCTGATGTCTTTGAAAGAGAATAGCCCCAAAAGCATCCACTTCAAGGATAAATTGACGAGCGGGTAAAGGTAGTAAGTTAATAGGGCAATCATGTATACAGTGTGGGGGGTCTTGTCTCTGCTTTTGGGCTTGAAAATACATCCACATTTTTCCAGTAATGAGTCAGTATCAATGACTGTGGATCTTTAGGAGGTATTTCTAGGGCAGTGTAAACTCTTTAAATGGATATCCAGCATGACTTGATGCATTCTTTACTCCATGCTGTGATCCGACCTTCTCTTCAGTTAATTGTTGAGTTGTGGTGTTTTAACCATGGTAGGCCAAGTATTATTGGGAGATGCAGACTTGAAAGGGCATAAAAAGTAATGTCTTCGACATGAAGGACCCCCACAATTAGTTTGACAAGCTGTGTCTCCCAAATTATGATGCGGAGCCCAACGGAGTGCCAACGAGAGCTGCTACAGAACTGGGACGTGATTTGTTTTTAATAGGAATTCTTTGTTCCAGAGCTCAGGTTTGATCGATGAAGTTTACAGCAGCCACACAATCGATGAAAGCCTGGGTGGGTACTTGGTGAGCCTTACACTGCAGCGTGATGGGAACAAGAAATCTTTGTGGCATAGTAGATGTTATGCTCAGTGGAATGCCTCTATCTACTACTAAGCTTAATAGTTTTCTGCATTTTTAGGGCATTTATGTGCCATGTGGTCCTTCTGGCCACAATACAAGCAAAGTCACAAGTTTCTGCTTTTTTGTTTCTCAGTTAGCAGAGAGGTAAAGGACTAGGCCAATCTCCATGAGTTTGGTAGGTAAATATGCAGATTCAGAGACCATAATGGGAGGATTGGTTTCTATTCGTATAGAAAAATGTCTGAGCATATGTGGTCGTTTCTCTTTCTCTAATTCTTGGGGTCTCTCCTGGCTATGAGCATCTAGCTAGAGACAGAGGGCCATAAAATCTTCTAGATTTTCTGGAAGATCTCGACAAGTAAGAGCATCCTCAATAGATTCATTACATCCTTTTCTGAAGAGCTTAAGCATTCCACTCAGCCTTGTATGCCAGAGTTCTGAATTCAATGGCGTATTGTGCCACAGATTGTCTGCCTTGTTGGAGTTCCATAAGGCTGGTCTTCTCCCAGGGGTATCAAATACTGCTAGGAAGGCTGAAATGAAGGCATCAGAGTCCACTAGCAATAGAGAGTTGAGTTCCATCAGTGGGAAGGCCCAGGAGAGAGCTTGATGAATGCTACCCTGTTAGCATGAGCAGAGAAGCAGAAAACCCTGATATTTTCAATGATCACTGGCATATTTGTCAGGGACCGCCATCTTGGGAGGTTTGCGAGTGAGTCTGGAGGGGTCCACTACTGAAAGATCAGGTGAAGCAGATCCATAAGCTGCTGTCGTACTTGAAATAGAAAGTGCTCTGATAAGATCTGTCATCGTATCCATCTTTTGTTCTAAGGATTGTAAATGTGAAGCATGAGATGCTAATACCTGTTCTTGGCAATCTTGTCTGGTAGACACATGTACCAGGCCCGCAGGATCCATGTATGGGCCTGTGATAACTGTAACAACTGTGAAGGAGGATCACCATTGCAGAAACTGATACAGCTGGAAACTGAGGACTAAGAGGTAGCCAAGATGGTTTTCACTCTAACCAACATGCACTCTATGATTGAGCCGCAGATGGAGATTGCCAGAGACCTACCCCCAGAACCTCAATACACCATAGGATGAATAGACAAACAAAATATGCAGGAAGATACAGCTAGCCAAGGTTAAAGGGCAGGAAAAGGCAGAATCAGCAGAGTAATGAGCCGAGGTCAGGAGAATCAACAGTAACAAACATGTAGACAGACTAAAAAACAAAGAATCGGGGTAATCAGGAACAAGCCAAAGCCAGAGATATGAGAAGGCAGAATGGTAAAACAAGCAGGAGTCAAAATATACAAGAATAACTAATCAATTAACGCACACCACAAAAAGGCACTATCACAGGCAAAGCTCCTATGCAAACTGAGCCTTTAAATATCCCTCCAAAGTGTTTTTCTGACCTCTGGGGTGAATATGAAATGAGAAAAAAAAAATGGTTCTGCATCGAATTTCCATGGTTGGGACCCAGAGGTAAGTATTACTATAATATTGGATATGGAAGAAGGGGTATTTATCTTTACATTACTGATAAGAAATGCAAGATTTGGTTTCCCTATAGGGAAAATAAGCTATCAAAGGGACACCTTATTTGGACCATTCTACAAAAGGAAAGGTTGTCTGGGAATGTTGAAAATCTGGTTCTCAACCACGAGTGAAATGGGGACCATTGTCTGTTCAGGTCCAATCTAATCCTGGCTTTCTTCCATACATGTATGGTACTATGTAACAAGGGATTTGAGCAATAGTCAGGAAGTGTTGTAGCGGGTCTATGTAGTAAAAAGGCTAAGGAAAGGTCTAATAAATTATTTGTAAATAAAGGGTTAGGAGATAACCAATCAATGGCATGTCTTAGAAGGGCAGACTATAGAGCTAGACAACAGTGGGATATTTGTAGTCAAGATAAAGCAATTCATAATCTCTTGCATTTCTATACTAATGTAGAAAATTATTATGTCAGTGTTTTTCATCATTAGTCAATAGTATCAGTAAAACTTGTAGATGGTAGAGCGGTTTTGGGTTCAGAAAACAGCAGCTCAGTTTCCCCTCTACATTCATGACCTGCCTTGCCACTTCCCTCCCAGGAACATGCTGGCCAAGGTAGGACTTTCATATATTTGAGATCTGTTTTTTATATATATATATATATACTCCCCCAATGCACTAACACTCAGCTCACTGTTCGTCAATTCAAGAAATTCTGCCCGGGTGCAAATCACATCATCATACAGCCAAATCCAAACATAGTGGGAATACACTCGCGGGACTTGATTCACGAGTGTGGTGCTTGACAAAGGGCAGATTACTGTCCCGTGAGTGCATTCCCACTATGTTTGGATTTTGCTATATATATTATATATATATATATATATATATATATATATATATATATATAAGTATCCAAAGTAGTAACAAAAACGCACTCACGGGTCTTCAAAGTACATAAAAATAGGCTAAGTTTTTATGTCATACAAAGAATATACATAGTTGTAAATCCAATCGACGTTTCGGACCGCAGCGCGGACCTTTATCAAGACCATATATATATATATATATACATATATATATATATACATATATATATATATATATATATATATACACACACACACACACACACATACATACATACATATATTGTGTCTATCCCATTGTGCTTCTGTTAATCTGTTTGTCTCTGTCTAATATGTCTCTTTTGTGTGTTATACCTGGAATGTAAAACACTGTCATCTCATTTTATTAGTGGCTCTGCCAGTGATGACTCACAGGTCAGAGAGCACGGCAGCCATCTTAAGTCAGTCAGTGTGGTGCAGTACTGCTAGTGAGGATGTTTAACTCCTGTGTTCCTGTCAGTTATTATAAGGCTGATTATACAGTAAACGTGCAGCAATGAAGCAAGGTTGTATGAAACTAAGACCTCACCTTGAATATGCAGTACAGTTCTGGGCACCAGTCCTTAAAAATGATATTATGGAACTAGAAATAGAGAAAAGAAAGGCTACAAAAGGGTATTGGAGAATCTTAGTTATGAAGAGAGACTAAAAAAATTTGCATTTATATACGTAAGAAATAAAAATTATATAAATATGTGCAGACCCAAATATAGCCTGGATTGGCTATAATAGATGAGTAGATTTTCAAATCACTGTTTATCAGGGAAATCTGTCTATAGCTGGAGACGTTAGAGTTATCTTTGCCCGGTTTTAAAATGGTGAGATGACCTCATCTCCTGATCAGGGGACGACGGTTTAATGCCCCCAAGACCTCCAGTCTATCAAAAGGACAGTTACGATGTTCCAATTGTTCTTCCAAGATAGTGGGTAAATCGACCTTACTCAAATATTACTTAACGTGCTCTGTTGTTATTCCTTTATCAGGCAGGTTGTACAGACTTGAATAGTATTCATTAAATGCTAAACCTATTTCTTTTGGCGATAGTTTAACTTGGTCATTCACGATTATTTTATTTATCCTTGCTTTTACGTTGAGATCTTTACATTTATTTGTTAGCATTTTCTCTGCCTTAATGCGTTTATAATACCACATTTGATTGAGTTTTTTGCAGTGCATAATTAGCTTTCATACATAACTGATAATTGCATATAGATCTTGATATGTTCACAACATCAGGAAAACAGTTAATATATATATTCACTGCAATGAAATTAATAATACCCCGAGAGTGGAAAAAAAAAACTGTAGAAGTTAGGTGGGAAACAGTGAAAATGCAGATTTGAGAAGAACGTTTTTGATTTCTAGTGATTCTGAGCCTGTAATCCAACCAAGAAATGCTAATGGTCTAAAGAATACCTGTTTTGGTTTAATCATGTTTTATAGAATTTTCGCATAATTCCTACAAAGGGCATGTTAATTTCACATAATATTACAGTGGCTATAGGTAGCAGAGACTGAAGCTGTAAAGTAAAGTATGGAATAATGGGAGATCTTAAGGGAGAAAGAGACAAAGGAGTAATCTAGGTGTATGGGTTTAGTAAGTTAAGCAGAAAGAGGAGACTGAGAAAGTAAAGGTTTAAGGAGAGGAAAGAGGGAGGAATGGGAATAAACCCTTGGTGGCATGGACCACCGGCTATGTCTCGCCACAAAAAATTTGGATCAGTCAGTAAATGAAACTTCAGCCCTGTCTAAGCAAGAACAGGGTGGAGTGCCGTGAGGGGAACAAACTGATGGCCCTATGGCTAACAGGATAAATACCACTAGCCATGCCCACGAACAGTGTCCATTTCTAATAAGTAAAGCTACGATTTTAAAAGGTGTGGCCAGTAGTATCAGCATTCCATATGATATTCTTGGGTGATCTTGGCAGTTCAGGGAGCCAAAATAAGATATGAAGAGGTGAAGAGTCAAGGCAGAGCGATGTGCATATAAGATTTGAAACATAGACCAGTTCAGGGGCAGTTTTATGTCTGAAAGTGTTGCATAGTCAAGGCCTGGTCGATGTGAGGTCTTGTTTCTCAGGTGATGTGGGTCATATAGTCGGTCTCAAAATGTAGCACCAAATAGCTAAGCGGTGGGGTTTCAATCTCACTGCTGGTCATTAGAGGCTTCATTGGCAGCTGTTCTACGTAGTGGGGCCAGATATGGGTACAATGTTGCCCAGTCAGGTGTCGGTATGTTTGTCAGGTTTAGGGAGCTGACGAACATCCACATGTTCCTGGGGTGAAGAGTATGACTTCTGTAACAATGTCTGACATGCAAGCGCATGGTGTGCTCCTGGAGTATGGGATGTCGGTAGTTCGAAGGGCTGCAGGGATAGGTTTGCAGGCATAAAGAGTCGACCCTGACAGGGATACTTCACTGCCCTAGACTTGGATAGGAGTCATTGCCCTGTTTTTGGTGGGTATGTGGTCCCATTCCATCGGGTAATGCATGCTACAGACAATGTCTCTGGTTAGTGCAACCGGAGACACACCCACTTTGCGGTATCTGGTTATTATAACAATTTCCACAGGGTTGCTTTTTTTTGTGTAAGTGCATCAAGCAATTCCTGTATTGTAGCTTTCTACTAGGCAATCCTTTTGGGAACTCCCAAAACCAGGATAATATGCTGCTCCTGTTATTGAGCACTTTAAGTTGCGGCTGTATACCTTTCTTGATAATGTCCTCTTTAGTGGAGAGGCCTTGAAGAGCCTTCCTCCAGTCCACAGGGGCCTGTGTGCTAGTGTTGTCTGGTAATCAGAAGTGTGGAGAGAAGTACCTCAAAGCACTAGAGGCCATTTGGACAGGCCCATGGTTTCCTCTGGGCTTTTTTGGGGTCGCTGACTTTTTATTTTGTCTCCCCATCAAGGCTAAGAGACTTGTAAGAACACCTCAGAGCAGTAGAAAGGTGCGATCCGCCAGTAAAGCTAGCCAGCTCTGCCCCCTAACAAAGTCTGTTTCATTGGTTTTTCAATGAATACAACATTCTTCAGCTGTACCAACATAATTATGCTAATGATCAATTAGCATTTTTAAATGATAAACTTGGATTAGCTAACATAATGTGCCATTTGAATACATTAGTTGTGGTTGCTGATAATGGGAATAATAGGTATTCCAGTGCCTTTGGACTATTTTTGAAATTTTTATTGTTATGTTTGTACAGTTTTTTATTGTGTCGTTCTACCTGCGGCCTTGCGTTACATACTCCCATGCGGTTTTTATACATGCTAAAGGTTCCCCCCCCCGGGGCACCAAGCCCACTCATTTTTGAGTGAGCATTTTTTGCATGGTTACAAAAGTTGACCATGCAGCCCATTTCTCTTCGGGCAGGATACCCTTGTCCTGCCGGTATTCCCACCCTAGGGGTACCCTTTCCCCCCCGTCTTCTTTTTCCGCTGCTGTTCTTCACCCCTTCTCTTTTTCCCAGTTCTTCTTGTCTTTTAAATTCACTTTTCTTCTATTTAACTTGTAGTAATATGTTCATCAGATTTATTTTTGTGGATCTGTCATGGTAGAGCCATTTTATTTCTGATTGATACTCACAATATACTATATTAAACACTAAGTCCAATCTCGGCCGATGAAAACGTCCCGGGATGACCTTGGTCACGATATAATACTAAGGTGTCTGTTTTCTATATTTGATTTCATAGGACAGCTATTAGTAACAAGTTATGTTAATCTGCGTTAATTTTTCATTTAAAGAAAGTTTCAGTGGATGTTTTAACGATTTTTATTTGAGTGCTATTATAAAATAATAAGGAGAGAGTCTAGCTAGTCTGCGGTATTCCACAAACTTATATGACTTAGTTTAAGTCAATAGGTTAACAGAATATAGATCTTGTGACATATATATATTTGATTTATTAGTATCGCATATTGTATATTGTATATTATTCTGCACATACTGTATTCACTACATTCCTGCAGTGAATTTTTGTTTTGCTTTAAGGATATAGGTTAAAAAATAGAAAAGAGTCTGATATAAATTTTTGATAATATATGATTTAGCTGTGTGATGTAACAAATGATACTCATTGATTGTTTATTTTTCTAATTCTGACTCAATAAAAAACAATCACAACTGAGATACATAGAGTGTCCCATCCGTGTATGACTCGGCCTGCAGACTATTCTATTTTTATGTATTTTTCCGTGTATATTTGTCCTGCTTCAGTGTGCAGTCTCAGTCAGTGTGCTAAAGTCCTGGGTGGTCATTTGCCTGAGGCTCAACCATAGGGTATACCATTCAGGTGAAAAGTACTGTTCTGTTTCCTATCCTGTTGCAGCAGCTATAAACCCAATGTCTGTTACCAGTCATGTCTCCTGCTCAAAGGGCTGCCAGTTCTGTCTCAGCTGCCAGTCTCAAATACTAGTCCTATCTGATATTCCATCTGTGTACTGTTTGTTCTAGGCAATTACAATTATTTATTTATAATGTATTTTACCAGGAAGGATACACAGATATTTTTTTATCATTTTCAAGTATGTACTTAGTCCACAAACATTGCATTGTTACAAAATAATATTCAAAATCCAAATACACAAATTCAACATAGTGCATTAATAGGTAACCTTGGATCAGATTTTCCATTATTTAACCCAAGGGAGGTGAGGACATGGCAGCATTGGCAGAACAAGCCAGAGCTGTTAAGAGGTAAAAAAAAAAAAAAACCAACCACCCCTAATGTACAAAGCTATAATATACATCAGAAATTACTATAGGTAGATAATCAATATGGCTTTTGACTAGTAAAATCAGGATTAGAGAACAGTTACATACTTGAAGACATATATAAACATGCAGCTTAAAATTTAAACACTCTACAAGGGTACTCACCATTCTTGAAGTTCGGGTGAAGGGATGAGCCCAGCTGACTCTGCCCCCTGTGCTCGACCCTGCCACCAATTGGAGTCATCCTTATTTATGATCTGAAGGATATCTCCAGTGTAAAATTGCAAGCCAGCCTCAGGGCAGGGGATAAGTGGATCAGATATGGGATCATAATCAAAAAGGGTCCGCACGAACATCTATGGAAATTAGATTCAAGTAAGTAGATCATATTGGAATATTAAAGGGTCTACTTAATATGCACCAGACTTTGGTCCCAAAATGGTGCCTGGGAAGGCAGGACTGATTCGGGGCATTTCAGGGACAAATCTACAGGTTGAGCTACCTCCGATGTGCCCCGAAGAGGTCCACAATTCGAGTATCATAGCCAATTCCATACCGAGACTTGCTGAAATATACTCCGCATGGAGCCCCAAAAATATACATGGGGGACAAGTATCCCTGATCCCCCTATCAAAAACAGGTCTGGGAGATGGCCAAATGGCTCCCAAACCAAAGTTGTGCATACAGGGGTCAGTGGTCCTTATAATAAATGGTCTGGAAGCTGGGTCAATGCTCCCAGCCGTCCACATAACATAATGGGGCTAGACCCCATAAACTGAATAATTAACAAACCTCAACCTTGGCCAGGTAGGAAAGGAAAGTGGCAGGGAATGTATTAAGTTATGGGGTTGTTGTGGCAGCCCCCATGGGGGACAATCATTTTTTGGAGGGTTCAGGGGCTTTGGGACCACCAAAAACCATTTTTTAACATTATTTTATATGTAGCATCAGAGGGCATTTGCCCAGAACCCAAGGTGTTTATTTAATCATATGGGGGCCAGGGTGAGTTGGGAGCTGGGTAAATGCTCCAACCTATATGATACATTGGAAGCCAGAAATAGTAGCCCTGTCTGCCTATGATGAACGGGGCTGTGAGATGCCCAAATGGCTCCCAGCCTTTATAGAAAACATAAGGGGCCAGGGCAACATGCATAATGGGAGCCATATGGCCGGCTCCTAGACCTGTTTTTAATAGGGTAGGTCAGGGCTACTTACCTTGGCCCCCAACGTATATTATGGAGGCTGGGAACCATCATACCTGTCCCAGTCCAGTTTATTTTAGACTTTGCCCTACACCCCTTATTTCAATTGACAAGGTATTTTTTTTTTTAAATTTGGACCCGAAGACATGGATATTGAGTAACCCCATTTCAGGGGTTTATTCAGTTTGTTTATTGAGCCCGATTTAAATACAGTTCGGGAGGGATCAGTGCATATAGAGCATAACCTTACAAATACAATGAAATGCATAAAACTAAACAGAATAATATAAAAATGGACAAAGTAGTATAGCTAGTATAAGATAAGTATGCAATGTTACATTCAAGAATTCCTTAACCACTAAAGCACCAGAAACTAGGAGTCATATTGTAAAGTACCCCATTTCTACAGGTGCAGTTAAATTGTGTTTTAATTATTAATTTGAAAGCTGGTAGAGACAGTAAAAAGCCATGACAATATGTTCATGCCTTTAGGCACTTAGTTATAGGCTCAGAGCTAGAGCACAAACGCACACAGGAAAGAGACAGAGACAAGGGGAGGGAGGGGGGAAAGAGACAGACAAGGGGAGGGAGACAAAGAGAGACACACAGAGGGAGGGAGGATAGAGACACACAGAGGGAGGGAGAGAGACACAAAGGGAGGGGAGAGAGAGAGAGAGAAAGGGAGGGTGGGGGAGAGAGATAATGCTGGGGGGAGAGACAGACAACACTAAGGGGGGGGAGACAACGCTGGTGGGAGGGGAAAGAGAGAGGCAGCATTGGCACATAAAATGAAATAAAAACAAGAAATGCATTTTTTGATATCATAATTTTTATTAAAAAGCACTTTACATGTGAATATATACAAGGTGAACTTTTTACCTATAGGGTAGTCTTATATTCAGGCTTTTCATTTTTTTCCTAAAGGAATATCCAAAGTTTGGGGGGTCGTCTTATAATCAGGGTCGTCTTATAATCGAGCAAATACAGTAGTTACCACTTGAAGTGTAATGAATGGTAACACATTCAAACAAATATATTACTTAAAGAGAAACTTCATCACCTTTTATTTTTAACACTTACAGGGGCAGAGGATAAGACAGCAATAGCAAACCTATGGCACGTGTTGCCCTCTGTTGTGGCACGCGGCCAGGTTCAGGTCTCACCGGATGTCTGCTCCATCCAAGAGGAGCAGGCATCAATTTAAAAGACATGGTGCCGCCAGTCATCTGCTTCTTCTCCAGATGATTGGGCACATGCACACTGTCTGTAGAAGCATTTAAGTCAGAAGCTGTTTGCTTTGCGACTTGAACGCTTCTTCACATAGCGCGCATGTGCCCTATGGCCTGGCTTTTACACTGATGCACTCTCCTCCCAGACGCAGAAGACAAGCGGTGAGATCTGAACATGAATTGTTTATGTGTGTGAGTATGAGTGCATGTGTAGGAGTATAAGTGTGTGAGTATGAGTATGAGTATAAGTGTGTGTGTTTGTGTGTGAGTATAAGTGTGTGTGTGTGTGTGTGTGTGTGTGTGTGTGTATGAGTAGAAGTGTGTGTGAATGTATGCGGTGTTGGCACTTTGAGGTCTGAAAATTTGTGTCGGCCAAAAATTGGGCAGTCTGGCCAAAAATTTTCGCCATCACTGATCTATGGGATAAGAATGCACTGTACACTTTATATCCGCAATTACAGAGATTTTCAGAGACTTCTTCTATGCTGTTGTTTTTTTTGCAGTTTTGGATCCTATTCCACATCAAAAAAGGCAAACGGTAGGTGATTCACAAGTTAACTAGTAATATCAACAACACCGGCAGGGCCGCTTTAAGACCCTAGAGGGCCCTGCGCAAAATCTTTAGCAGTGGGCCCCCTCGACCCAATTTTTCTAAAGTCGCATTGTAAAAAACTGTATGTAGTTCTTTCAGTTGAACCACTAGCAGCAGAAATAAGGGAAAACCTAAAGATATCAGGATTCCATGCTAACCGGGATGTTTTAAAAATAATGTTATATGCTGATGACATCCTGATGCTGGTACCCTGTTTTATCTGTAAATGAATTGATGAAAATCATAAATAGATATAGTCAATACTCAAATTATAAAGTGAACCTAGAAAAAACTGTTGCATTAGTTATTAATATTAATAAAGTAGAATTACAAAAGTTACAAACACAATATGATTTTACCTGGACAAATAAATGTTTTAAATACTTAGTTATTAATATAACAGCCAAGCCGGAAAGAATAATGGAGAGGAATCTCCTGCCCATGATAAAATAAATCAACTGTAAATTAAACAAGTGGAAAAAGATGGAGATCTCATGGAGTGGAAAAATAAATACAGTTAGGGCATACATTTTGCCCAAACTTATGTACACTCCTAGAATGATACCATTGAGTGCTCCGATTAGTTGGCTTAAACTATTTCAATCTTCTCGAGATTTATATGGTCAGGGGGAAAAAACAAGATTAAGCCTACAACTCTTGTCAAAAAAGAAGAACGGGGGGGGGGGGGGGGGGTTATGTTCCCGACACTGTCGAATAATATAAAGAGGTAAATGGGCCCTAATCACCCAAAATTGTTACTCTCAAAAAGAAAGCTTATTTAGAGATAAATCAGAGAATTGACCAAGAGAATACTCTATTCCTCTCTTTTGGAATGTTATTGGAAGAAAATAAAACATAATTAAACAAACAGATAGTATCATTTTGAAACACATCCTAAAGGGCTGGTATAACTTTAAGACCAAGATAGGTTTAAAAAACAGAATAATACCAGATCTTTCCCTGAGTATTTTAAAAGACCATGATCTACACATAGAGACATGGACAGATAAGGGGATAAATAATATTTAGGACATGTTAGACCACAACACCATTACCACGTTTACAAATTTACAAGAGAGGTTTAATCTACATCAAAATAACAATACACATATATGTGAGAATTAGGGATTATTCTAACCTTGGTGTAGAAGTAATCTTAATTTTATTAAAGACAGGAGGCGAGTATTTGCATAAACCTTCTTTACTGATAAACCTCCAGCAGCAAAAGAGTTAAACTTACTGTAACGGACCGTCTACCGGACGAAGTAGACCCTCTGTCCGTTGTGGGAAATCACCTCCTTAGCCCCCACTTACAGCTCAGCATTCACCCAGCAAGTCTTTCCTGGTCCTTGCTCTTTGTACCCAAATAGACCGGACATCTAGCAGTTAGGTACAGCAAGAAGAACAACTCCTTTATTTGTGTAACAACACAGACTTATATAAAGACATACACATGACATCACAGACATTAGTATAAAATGGGGGGGGGGGGGGTGGGGGGGGGTGGGGTGCAACTAAACATAACTAACTGGGGCTAGGAAAACATTAGACATTCAGACTGCAAACCAAATAGAAATTAACATAGAGTGAGTAGAACTAATTACAATGCACACAGTAATGTACACAACATAATCAGTTTACCAGTTAATCCAGAACAATCGATATTGGGGTAAACTATTGGAGTCACTGTCACATTATAAACCTTCAGAGTAGTCTACTCACAGAATTAAACGTTACACATAAACCAATACACTAACAGAATATAACTAACAATTTTAACGTATAGAGTTATGGCACATCCATTACCCAGGTGGTCCGTTCATTCGTGAGTTGGTTCGGTAGATTCAATCTACCGAACACCCAGGCAGAAAGGCACGAACAAGCCTTTCTGAAGGGGAAAATACAAGCTTTTACCATGGGGCCATAGTCCAGAGGCAGCAGGCGAGCAACCAGGTTTCTCCAGAACATAGTGGCGAGGTTGGTTCAGCCACACTTACTGATAGTAAAACAACCAATCAGTAAACAGTATAAAAGACCCCAGTTAACACTCCAACTTCCTCTTTCTTTGATGTGTCGATCAGGAGAAGCACCAAATTCTAAAGAGGTACATCCAACTTTTCAAACTTAAGGGGAGATGGAGCAGATAACAGCCTTCAGATTCAAGATCAAGCTGAAAGCGGACAGGAGAAACAACGTGAAAGTAAACGGATTCTCCAAACTTAGTGTATATCACATCAATAGGCAAAGAACCAATAACTAAGTTATAGAGTGAAAATGCAAACACAGATAAGTAGACGTATAAATAACAATAAGATGTGTAATGTAATGCAAGACATATGAGCAACACATGCAGATAAGATATATTCAACACAGGAAGATGGGAAAAAACGCCAAAGGGAGGGAAATACTCGGCTCCCGTCTTTAATAAAATTTAGCTTATTTCTACACCAAGGCTGGAATAATCCCTAATTATGGCAATACAGGAGGCTTCGTATTTGCAATTTTAACGCCGGTCCAGCAGAGAGGTCGACATGTGAGTCTGATGTCGGAAGTAAAAAACACAAAAAGTTGACTCCCTGGACCAGTCAGCCACTGCCAAAACATCTGCTAGTGCACCACCCTGGGGCCCATGAATCTCAGAGAAGAACTCGAGCTGCAGCCGATAGTCCTGACATGTCCCACAAACTGTCCAAGCCACCAAGCACAGATCAGTGGATGAATATTCACCTGACGATTCATCAGGAGATCCAGAGATGTCTGCAAGAGGAGGGGGTCCCTCCATGACAGCTCCAGTAACAGAGGAAACCATGGCTGAGTATGCCAAAGAGGGGCGATCTGGAGAACTGTGGTGCCCTGCAACCGCACCAGATGGAGGGTGTGAAGGACCCTATTTTTATGAAGACGAAAAGCTGAGTGGATTGCGTGGTCACTGGGGGAGGCAGTGCCAGATTAAAGTCACGGGTGGCTCTTAAAACAACTACCATCCCTGCTCCTGCATAAGCGAGTTTGTTGTGACTAAATAAAACACTGCACATTTAAATGGTGAACAGAAAATGACCATCGAAAGTAATGTTAGGAACATATAAAATGCAACGGAGAAACATGAGCTGAGATGGAAATAGCTCAGCAGAGGTTTGGGGCCATATCAAAGCATGGCGAGTAGGATGTGGTGGACACTACTGGGTCCACATTTTGACAGGGCAAGGAAGATCTCAGGTACAGGCGAAGGCACTGCCCAGCAGAAGGGGGTAAACCAAAAACCAGTTATCATGCTTATACAGCAAGTCCTACGTCTTAAGACGTACGTCTCAGGGGGCACCTATAAATGCGTCCTTGGCCTTTGCCGTTCATATGATTGTTCCAACCCTCAGGATAGAGGTTATATAGGGAGTCCCAGCGAGGCTGCCATGAAAAGGTGGGGGGTCGCCTGCAAGCTTCATCCACCTATGGAATTCAGGTGGTAACTCCTCACCTGGAGCTTTGGAGGTTGGGTGTCACCTCAAGGCCGGGAAGAAGGCCCAGTGGGTTTGAAGTGAAGAGAAACATCTGGTAAATGGTGTATGCCAAGTTAATGTGTGTTCTCGTTAGGCCTAGTCAGTGGGCTATGTTATGTTGGGCTATATGTGTGCACCGCATCATTAACGCTTGGTGTGGGGCTCAAGGGCCCACCTGACAGGGGTCATCTGGTTCCATAGGAGCAGGCCTCCGGACCTGAGAGCCTCATTCTCCGTGGTAGTGGTTGCCAGGGGCCATTCTGAAGTGGTGGTAAATGCTGGCCTTGTGAGCTCTCCTTCCATTCCTGAAGATCTGGTCTCTGAAGGTCCAGAGAGGAGCAAAAGTCCTGAAGGTTGTCTGGGGTTTACAGGGTGTGCGTTACGCCGTCTTTATGCACCACTATTGAAAGTGGGAAGACGGAACCTGAGGTTAGCTCTGCTGAGCTTGTCGGCCATGGATTTTAGTTGCTTCCATAGCTGGAGCATGCCCCATGCCACATCAGGCAGGATTTTTATAGCCGTGCCTCAGTATAGTGTTTGCTGGCCCATTCTCACGGCTTGGAGAATCTCAGCTTTGGTAGAGTAGGAGTGGATCTGGGTGATAATGTCACTCGGAACCGGGTAGCTCAGGACTTTAGGGCGCAGGGCTCGATGGGCCCTGTCAAGGGTGACCACATTGGTGGTGTCTTTCCGGAATATGGTGTTGAAGACTTCCAGTGTTAGATGTGAAACAACAGGGTGCAAGGACAATTTCAGCGAGTTTGTGGATCTTTCCAAATTTGATCATTGAAGCCATGCAGGTCAGATGTAGCCTGCAAGAGTGAAGTATTGGGTTTGTTCCGGTATATCTTCATCATCTTTCAACATTTTGGAAGGCGCCGAAGGTGGGTGCCGTGGTTGGACCAGGAAGGCTGTTAGCGGGTTAGCTTGATATTTTTTGCTCATCGATGGGCCCCGAGTGCGTGGGGTCGTCTTTAGGCTTCTCCCCATCTTTTTGCTCAGGTTTTATGTGATCGCAATGGCCAAACCTGCGGGAACGCCGTCTACACACATCATTCTCTTACAGTGACTAGGTATCAGCTATGATAAAGCTTAAACTGAAGTTCACATAAACCCAGGCAATGAACTTATTTTTTAGAAATGGACCAGGCTCTAAACCAGATATTGTAGTACCCAAATCTTTCTCCCATCTTTCTATTGAAGTGGATTTATTCTCTTCCATAGACTGATGCAATCAATCCAAGACTTTAGATACTAAATTGCTCTTATAAACATTTTTTCTAAATGTATCCAAGGAGTTACAAACTACTATTGGGTTTTACCTTAAAAGGTTTCGTAGGCTGAGATAAGTTACAAAAAGTCATTCTAATTTAATAAGCTTACAGGGTGTTCATTTGGTGCAAATAGATTCATGAAAGAGTAAAGAAAATCATTAATCTTACATATTAAGATAATAGCCCTACCTATGTTGTGAAATATATACTACATTTTTTTGGTTTAATCTTTGTTTATTCAGTTTTATAATACACAGTACAAGAAAACATCAGGGTAATAAAAAGGGGCCAAGGAGGGGAATAAAGGGAAGGAGGGATAGGGGGGAGGGAAGGGGGGATAAGGCAGAGAATGGGGAGGAACCTATATGTGTCGTTGGGGACAGTCTCCTGCAGGAGGCTTATCCCACAGAAAAGTAAACCTGAATTAGGTACGTGCCCCAAGTGCTTAAATGAAACACAACATACAGATTTAGAAATATACTTGGGGTAAATCGGAAAAATGGAAGGGGGGGAATACAGACTAAAGGCGTGCTAGCTATAAACATTGTGTGTAGAAACTCATCCGTATGGCAAAACATAATTTCCTCTATGAAGTTTGTAAAAGAGACAGACACTCCAGGCTATGTAAAAACTCAGACCAAGGGAGCCACATTCTATCTTGAGCTTGGCCGTTACCCACAGTAGCGAGCAAAAGGTCCTCCGCAGCTCGGATATCCTCCACTGATGCAAGCCAATCCTGAAAGGAGGGTGTGGTGGTTAGTTTCCAATGCGTTGGAATAAGCACCTTCACTGCGTTCAGCAGTTTGGCCATTAGGGATCTTTTATAAATGTGTGTCAGGAGGGTAGTGTAGTGTAGCAGATAAGCTTTGGGCATAAAGTGGATTATTATGTCGGAGTGACCATCGACAAGAGACCCAATAAGAGTCCAAAATTTTTGAATCAAAAGGGCAGGACCACCAAATATGGAGAAAGCTGCCTTTATCAGCCTTGCACCTCCAACACTGGTCTGTGACTGCAGGGTAAATTTTGTGCAGGGTAATGGGGACCCGGTACCATCTTGTTAGAATTTTATACAATTCCCAATACATAATGGTACACGTCAGGGTTGTCCCCTTGCCCCCCTACTATATGCATTGGTGATGGAACCCTTTGCGGTATCTGTTAGGAAGAATCCACTGATTAGAGGAATTGAGATCGGGAAGCAAGACCACAGTATAACTCTATATGCAGACGATGTGCTGTTATCTCTATCTGTCCCTACGATGTCAATTCCGGCCTTGATGAAAGAAATTCAACAATATGGTCATTACTCAAATTATAAAATCAATATATCTAAAACCCAGATTATACCTCTTTATTTGAATGAGATCCAATTAAATATACTAGATAGCATGGGCTACATTGAAAACAGCCCTGAAAGGATTGATTATCTGGGGATTACATTCTGCCCAAAGTTAGATCAAATTATAGATATAAACTATACTAAGTTAAAAAAACAACTGAAAACTATGCTTTCCCGCTGGAAGGGTATTGAACCATCTTGGATGGGCCGAATAGCTATACTAAAATCCTATGTGGTTCCCAAGCTCCTGTATATCCTTAGAGCCTTGCCAATGCAGGTTCCTCCCTGGCATTTGAAAGATCTGGATCTTCTCTTCGCCTCCTATGTGTGGGCGGAGGGAAGATCCAGAATATCTAGGCGGATATTGATGAGACCGTTAGAGAAAGGTGGCTTGGGATACCCCGACCTATTCCAGTTATATGAGACCGCACAGCTGGCTCATGTACTGGCTTGGAATATTAATAGAACAAAGAACCCCCCATGGCTAAGTATTGAGCATTATAAAAATAAACAACTAGACCCCTCTCTCCTTATATGGGTGACTCCTATGTATGCTCGAAATATAGGTTACCCAGGTACGATAGTTAATAACCTTGTTTCATCTCTACATACGCTGAAGAAAAGATTCCATATTCGGATCTCTATATCAATGGCATCCCCAATAGATGTTATCTTATATTATATTAACAACATAGATCTGTCCATGTGGAGGATGAGTGGTATCGAAAAAGTAGGAGACATGTACATGGAGGGAACTATGAGGTCTTTTTCGGAACTCCATAGAATGTACAACCTTCCAGATAGGGAGATGTTTACATTTATAAGAATTAGACACTTCCTCCGTGGACATCCCCCCTCTGAACCTGATCACTGGGATAATTTCATAAGTACTGTAATCTCCAAAAATATATATTCTAAAATCAGAAAACTTGTTATCACTCACTCTAACTTTGAAAAACCAAATCCAATAATGTTATGGGAACAGGAAATGCATTTCCAAATATCCAATCAAGAATGGTACCTAGCGTGGCAGACTACCAGGAAGGCAGTACACTGCATTAAACTACAGGAACAATATTATAAATTGATATATAGGTGGTACCTGGTACCGGCCCGAGTCGCAAAATATAGGGCAGACACGAGTGACATCTGTTGGCGCTGTCACCTGGAGGTGGGATCTCAATCGCATATCTGGTGGCATTGTACATCTTTATCATTAATTAAAAATAAAATATTAAAAACCTTACAAGAAGTAATAGACCCTAACATTACTTTGACACCTCAGCTATTTTTATTCCACACTGGATTCCCCAAGGTAGAAAAGTATAAGAAATATTTTTTGATAAACATTTTTCTTGCTGCGAAACTATGCATAGCCAGAGCATGGAAAAACTCAACGCCACCAGTATGGACAGAGGTTGTGACCCAGCTAGTATTTCAAGCTGGGTCAGAGAAAGCTCTAAATGGCATAAACAGCGAAGTGTATCAGAGAGTATGGATTAACCTGCCAAAGATTAGTGGGGGACCCTTGGGCGTTGTACCTGAGAGAGAGCCTTCCCCCTCCACCACCGCCTGCACCGCAAGGGAGAGACTTCCCCTTTCTCCCACCCCTTGACCTCTCCTCTTCCGCCTCTTCGACGCGGACGGGTGGGGGGAGAGAGAGTGACGATAGCTGCTATGGCAGCATGGTGGATGGGAGCTGGGGGGGAGGGACGGGAAGGGGATACTTGAAGATTTGTATGTTTAGCTCTTATGTTGTGTATTTGTCTTCTGTGTTATATACGATCAAACACTGAGAGGAATGCATATATATGTATGTATGTTAAATGTATACGATTATTCTTCTTTTTTCTGTATATATGTGAATGGTGTGTTTTTTTTTTTGATACAATATAGCTAATAAAGAATTATAAATTTTAAAAAAAAGAATTTTATACAAATTTTCCTGGATCCTCACAGACGGTGAGCATTTGTGTGCCAAGCTAGCAAGTTTCTGCCACTGGTGTAGTAAGCCGGTTTCAGGCTCTGTGTAAAGAGGCCTGATCCTCGGGGGCATTATCGGTCCCCGGGTCAGCCTCTTGTATACAGGTACACAGAGTTTAGGGGAAACATGTCGGTAGCAGACAAAGTCAGCCATCACTCTGGGAGAACCTGTCATCTAGCGGCAGTTGGCTCCTACAGCAGACTTAAGTATGGTGCACACTTTCTAGTGGAAGTTGCGGAACAGAGGAGGGGGGAGGATACATGTACAACATAGTATGGGCATAGCAAATAGCAGTAAAAACAGTAGTAGTAACAGTAAACAATAGCTGCAACCAAGTTCGGAGAGCTGTGATGGAGCAAATCACAAACAACATTTCTGTGGCCCCTGATCGGAGAATAAGCTGAGTGAGACCGTGGAAGCCATCGAGGGGTCCAGGACACAGGAAGTAACCACAAACAGTCACTCTTGTGTAACTGTCATGAAGGAGGCCCCTTGACTCTTGGTTATATCAGACACGAATGCCAGGCGTAAGGAATATAGTAGGTATTGAGGCACCACAGCCAGCACTAGTTTAGAAGGGCGAATTCAAGGTCATGAGCCGTCGTGCAGGCGCTTCCTGCGGCCGTGGGGCATTCCTGGTCTCTAAGCAGTCCCTAGGAGGCAAATATGTTTCCAGGAAAGCATCACTTCAAGTTGTGGCAGTAGGCTCATCCCCATGTGAGAGCTGGCTTCTGCGGGCAAAAATATATGTACCGATAGTGACCTGGAATGTGATGCCCCAGATTGTCTATGCTGGTACTCACTTTGAAGCCCGGGTGACCCAGTTAATACGCTCCATCACCTCCATGAGACCGGTATAAACGTAGGCCTCTACTTGAGGGTCCTGTGCCATAATGGGTCTCCTGTCTGCAGGTCTGAACCGGTGCTTCCATTGAGGTTTAGATCTCCTGGACTCAAGAATTGTTGAGAGATTACCTGCCAGATAATCGCACCAGCCCCGCAGGTCCGGCTTTTCAATCCCAAGGGCCTCACAGAAGTCTGTCAGGTCATCTGGATGACGTAAAATATGTGTGGAGGAGTCCTTGCGCACGGAGATAGATAGCGGGAATCCCCATCGAAAAGGTATGTTCGCCTGGCGAAGGGTCTCCTTCAATGGGTTCTGTAATTTTCGCAAGGTGCCCCGCGCTATGTCTGTCTGTCAGGCAGCTTTCATTACTTCTTCCTTTGCTGTGTATTCACAGATGCAGCATATGACATCCCTGGGTGTGGGGTTGCTGAGATCCTTGGGTCTAAGCGCCCTGTGGGCTCTCTCTATATGGAGATGCGGCATCTGTTCCCTCATTTAAGAGTTTATGGAAAATATCCAAAGTTAGTGCCTCCGTGTCTTCCTCCTCCCGGCACTTGGGTAGGCCCCTAGTTCGGATATTATTTTGTCAGCCTCTGTTGTCAAGGTCAAGTACCTGGTGGGCCAAGGCAGTAGTAATGGATTTTTGTTCCCTGAGCTGGGTCGCCAATGCCGCGGTCGAGGTGCGGAGTGAACCTTGATCCATCACCACCGTGGTGAGCCTGTTGCCTTGGTCCTTGTGGGACTTTTAATCTCAGAGATCTCATCTCGGATTGTGGACATAATCTGCTCAACGGCCGTTGCAAAGTACTTTTTGATTTGCGTCATAAAGGTCAGTAGGTCCGTTTTGGTGGCACCTGTAACACAGTAGGCGCAAGGCACTTTAAAGTGTTCCTCCGCTATATCTTCAGATTCGGACGAGTCAGATTCTGATGTCGGGGTCTTTTCCCGCTCCCTCTCCGCCATCTTGGATTTCTGAAGCGGCACACTTCCAGACGGAATTAGGTATGAAGCGAGAGTGTTCTCCTGAGGTTTTTTTTGGCGTTTTAGACCCAGCGGATGCAGGGGGCTTTTTCCTGTCATTTTTCCCCATAATCAGTGAGTTTCCCCTGGTCCAGGGTATCAGTTAGGGTCTGAGCGGCGGGAGCCTTGCCAAAGTGCAACTGTTTTACACGACCATCAGGACACGCCCCAAATATATACTCAAATTTAACTTCATCTGAGATCAATATAGCTACACCTCTGGATCTCCTGTCCGTGAGCCCCAGTGTATATAGAGTAAGTTATTTACTATATTTCCATAGTAGATAACCCTTTACATCCCAATGAGTCCCCTGGATGACTGTAACGTCTATATTATAATGAGTAAGTGTATCAGAGATATGCTCTATTTTGAGGGGAATTTAGGCTCCTTAGAATTCAGTGTCATGCATTTTAACTACCTACTTTTAAATAAACATATTCAGAAAAGGGGCAACCCTCCCTGTGCAACCTATGAATTTCAACAAGAGACACTCATGACTGACCATAACCATACATACAAAAAAAAAGTGGAATACAGTTCGCACATTTTGCTCAGCCTACTCAATAAGCGGAGGAAGTTAACATCATGAGTAGGACGAGAAAGAGGGTATCAAAGAGATAGAAAAAAAAAAGATAAGAATTTAAAAAAATGGGAAAGACATTTCTCAGTGAAAAACTAATAGTGAGAGGGAAGGGAATTCAAAAATGATCTCCTCTTCATGAAAGTGAGAGAGAAAAAAAGGGGAGTGAAATACATTTCTCAGTGGAAAATAATTATTGAAAATAAAAAAGGAAGAAGGAGGTTTAGAAATGAACTCCTCATGGTGAAATTGAATAAGTAAAAAAAAGTTCCAAATAAAAAAAAATTACAAAAATGTGGGATACACTTCTCAGTGGAATAGTTGTAGTGAAAATGTAAAAAAGGAAGGAGGAGGATTTTTAAAAAATGCTCATCGTGAAAGTGAAAACAAGTGGAAAAATAGTGTTGAAAAAAAAAAGAGGAAAAAGCAATCATCTTTTATAATTTAGACCCAGATCCAATCATCTCTTTTAAACAGAGAATTACATTTAAACATATACCAATCTACCATTAAATACACCTCTATGAAAAGCTTCACTATTACTTCAATATAGATCATTGCAAAATAAATTAAATTTAAACTAATTTGCAAACATGTTTAATAAAGAATCAGGAGAAGCGCTCATATCTATTCCAATATAAATCATTAAAGTGGCAAATCACTCCTTAAGGATACTCAACTAAGTTTTTTTTACTTTTGTTGAGTGTGGATCTGTGAGTAAAATAATTTCCCATTATATATAATTAGTAGTTTTGTGGGGTAACCCCATCTATAGCTTATGTTGGCATCTTTTAGACAAGCCGTGATGTCTTTAAAGCTTATTCTGGCATTTCTGTCAGTAAGTCCGTAAAAAAAGACAGCGCACTATACTTTGAAATTGCTGGTTTTGTTCTTATCTCTCTGCTAAATGTATATTTTAAACAAGCATTATGGAAGCATACTATAACATCTCTTGGCATATCAGCAAACTGTAGATTACGAGATTTTGGCAGCCTGTGTATTCTTTTGATTGGGATTAAAACAACCAATGTCTCATCTGTAAAAATAGTAATCATCATCCACACAGTAAGACTCTAGGGTTCTAGCTGAAATCAGTGCTGTAAATTTTGGGGGGCGCTGCTGAAAAAAAAAAAAAAAAGACCACGCTTGCAGGAAGAGACGGAGGTGAGAGGGGATCGGAAGATCCATCGCTCTGCCTGCTAGGCTGCACGGGGAGCCGAACAGGCAGCACAGAGAAACCTCCGTGCTGCCTGTTCGGCTCCCCGTGCAGTGTGACACGGAAGTGCCGACAGTCACGTGACGGGCGCGCTGACGTCATACGCGCGCCGGGTCACGTGACCTGTCGGCACAACCGCAGGAGAGCCGAACAGGCGGCATGGAGGACTCCATGCTGCCTGCCACTAACCACCAGGGAAAGGTAAGTGCTGGGGAAATGGGGGGGATTTGGCCAAATTAGCAGGGCCTTATTAAATGGCAAATAACACTGGCATATTACTGGGCAAATTAGCTGGGCACATTAAATGGCAAATAACACTGGCATATTATTGGGCAAATTAGCTAGGAACATTAAATGGCAAATCACACTGGCATATTATTTGGCAAATTGGCAGGGGCATATTAAATGGCAAATCACACTGGCATATTATTGGGCAAATTGTCAGGGGCACATTAAATGGAAAATAACACTGGCATATTGGGCAAATTGGCAGGGGCATATTAAATGGCAAATAACACTGGCATATTAGGCAAGTTGGCAGGGGCACATTTAATGGCAAATAACACTGGCATATTATTGGGCAAATTGGCAAGGGCATATTAAATGGCAAATAACACTGGCATAAAATTGGGCAAATTGGCAGCGGCATATTAAATGGCAAATAACACTGGCATATTATTGGGCAATTTGGCTGCGGGATATAAAATGGCAAATAACACTGGCATATTATTGGACAAATTAGCAGGGGCATATTAAATGGCAAATAACACTGGCATATTGTTGGGCAAATTGTCAGGGGCATATTTTTTTTTTTTTATCAGAAATTTGTGCACAAATAAACCGGTGCAGTATTATGTATATCATCATTGTGTCATTTTCTTTTTCATTCTTTCTTTTCTTTCATCTTGCATATTATCTCAATTATTATAAAAATTATATATATATATATCAAATTTTCCTCTGTTTATATGATGTTGTTTAGTAACATTACTTTTATTTGGAATATTGGTTCACTGTCCCTCTTCCTAGATTTATGCAACTCATTCACCCTGACTAAAAACCAGTCACACTGTCGAGGGGGGTAAGAGAGAGACTCCTCCTTGGGGAGGATGGGGAGGGAACGCGTGCAGGAAACAGATTTTTGTATTTATTTATATTTGCACCTTCACGCTCTTTCGGGCTTACATGGTTTGAATCAAATTTATCCATTTTTCCCATTTTTCTTTTTGAGCACCCAAAACGTTAAACTGAAAGGCAATTTCCAGTGTCTGGCTATCAATAGTTTGGCCGCCAAAAGACAATGTATTATCAATTTGTTTGTCCTGTACAGGCCAAGTCCGTACATCTATATGGAGCAAGAATGATTCCGGAGATTGATCCAAATGTAAACCACAAATTTTATCTAGTTTGCTCCCAACCATTCTCCAGTACGTCTGGATCGGCCCACACCTTTACCACGTATGTAGCATGTCTCCTTTACCGCTCCCACATCTCCAACATGTGTCGCTTGTGCCCGGGAACATCCTTGCTATCCTAACCGGGACCATGTACCAGCGGTTTAGTATCTTATAGTGTGTCTCCGTCAAATTTAGGCAGTGTATCGCCTGCGCCACTGTGTTTATGGAGTTCAGCCAGTCTTTAATATCTATGGTAATTCTCAGTTCTCCTTCCCATTTGATTTTAGCTGGAATTTCCATATCTTCCCGTTCGTTGTGAAACAATTTTAAGCATTTAGAGATTGGTTTTTTAATTTCTTCTGCCTTTAAGAGTTCCACCAATATTTCAACTCTTTGGGATTGTCCTTTATATAAGTATTTATCTATATAACCCTTGATCCTCAGATAAGTGAATATTTGTCTACTAGGGAGGTTTCGTTGCTGGGACAGTTTATCGAATTCTATCAACTTGTTACCTTCCAAAAGTTCATGTATCTCGTTAATTCCACACTCTGACCATATCCTTAAGTTTAAATCTCCTACATTTGCTGCTATTATTTTAACTGGAAGACTGGAGATAATCTTTCTTTTAAGGCCCATGTTATTTAGAAGTGCCCCCCACACAGCCCGAAGATCCCTTAGGATCTGAGGTAGATTTTGTTTAATGTTATCTCCAGTGTTCCAGAACACAATAGACAAATCTTCCATCCCCGCCAACTCCTGTTCAACATGGTACCAACCCTCTCTTATATTACACTTTTTTTGCGTGTTAAAAGCTTGGAATATGATACACGCCTGATGATATATCTCTATATTAGGGATGCCAAGGCCTCCTTTTTTGCTTTTCTTCATAAGAAGTGCAGTTTGTAAACGGGGTCTTTTGCCTTGCCATATATATTTTAGCATTGAGGTTTGAGCCATCTGTAACCATGGCTTTGGAACTGTCATTGGTATCATGTTGAAGAGGTATGTTAGTTTAGGTAACATATATGCCCTGATCACATTTATTCTTCCGCGCCATGAAATACAACTTGACTTTAATTCCTGTAACTTCTTATTCATTTGTAACAACATTGGAAGAAAGTTAACTTCAACCATTTTTGCCGTATTTGCTGTTATTTTTATTCCTATATGATTTATATGATTTTCAACCCATTCAAATCCGCCTAATTTCGCCAGATACATTTTTTCTTCATCTCCCAGGTTGACTGCCAGAGCCTTGGACTTTCCCCAGTTAACTCTATACCCCGAGATTTTTGAGTATTCCTCAATTTGTATGGTCAATTCCCTTATTGACTCCCCGGGGTTTTGTAGAGTTAGTACTGCGTCATCTGCATATAGAATTATTTTAGATTCCCCTTTCGATGTTTTTATGCCCTTGATTTTCTGGTTATTGCGGATCTTCTCTGCAAGGGGTTCAACTGACAGTATATACAATAAGGGGGAGAGCGGGCAACCCTGTCTAACTCCATTTGATATCTCAAACCACTCAGAGGTGAACCCGCTACTATAGACTCTAGCTACAGGGTTAGTGTATAGAGCCATTATTTTTTCAAAAATGCTTCCTGAAAATCCGAATCTCAACAACGTCTCCCTGAGGAAGCCCCAGCTGACCCTGTCGAAGGCCTTCTCGGCGTCCAAAGACAGGGCCAGCTGGGGGGTCCCGCTCCGCTGGGCGAGTTCCATCAGATCTATCAGTCTTCTGATGTTACTTGAACAAAGTCTACCTGAGACAAATCCTGTTTGGTCCGGATGTATTAGTCTATGAATAATTTTTTTTAATCTATCTGCCAGTATTGAAGCATAGATCTTTACGTCCACATTTAACAGGGTAATTGGTCTATAATTGCTCACTAATTCTAAGTTTTTTTTAGGCTTAGGAATTGGAACGATATGGGCCCGTAGAAGCTCCCCTGGGATTGGTCCCTGAGTCCCGAATTCTTCAAATGCTTTTATCAGATCTTGTTTGATATTTTCTTTGAATATCTTAAAGAATTCGTTGCTAAAGCCATCTGGGCCCGGAGTTTTGTTGTTTTTCAGTTTTTTTATGGCTCTGTCCAACTCTAAGTTTGAAATGGGAAGATTTAAATTTTCTAACTGTGGTTTGGAAACTTTTGGTAATTTTAGATCTACGAAGAATTTGTCAAGCTGGGTCGAGTCTATCTTTTCTGGGGAATTATACAGTGCACTATAGAATATTTTAAAGATGTCCGCTATTTTTTCTGGGAGAAGTACCATATTATCCCCATGTTTAAGGCCAGATATTATTTTTTTGGCTTTTTCTTTTTTAATTTTATTTGTGAGTTCTTTTTCGGCCTTGTTGCCATGGTAGTACCACTTCCTCCTCAGATATTCCAAATTTCTTTTTGCTTTGACTATTAATGCCTCATTTATACGTTTCTGGGTTTGTATTATTTTCTCAGTGATCTCCCTTGAGGGTTTAATTTTGTTTGTCTGATCCAGTTCATAAAACTCAAGATAAAGTTCCTCGAGGGTGGCCTCCCTGGCGCTTTTTTCTTTTGCCCCAATTTTTATGAGATATCCTCTTATTACGCATTTATATGCGCACCAGGTGATAGATGGGCTTACCTCTTTATCCCTGTTTTCTTGAAAAAAGAGATCTGACATCTTTTTTAGATATTCCACATTTCCTTTTTAACGCAGTAGCAAGTTATTGAGTCTCCATTGCGTCCTAGTCTTTTTATATTGATCCTGTATCTCCATTAATATCATGTTATGATCTGACCATGGGGTGACAACAATGTTAATCTTTTTAACCGATTTGGTAAAACTTGCTCCTGTCAGAATTAAGTCTATTCTGGAATATACTAAGTGGGCCCGAGAAAAACACGAGAAATCTTTCTCCTCGGGATGAAACACCCGCCACACATCCAGCAGCGCATATTTTGACAATATTTCTCTGAATTTTTTTGCGTCGCTGATTGTGTTTCTGTTCTTTGTCACCCCATGGTCAGAGATATTGTCTAGAGCAGGATCAAGCTGACAGTTAAAATCTCCCATAACTATGCACTGTCCCTGCTTTATTTTCTCTAATCTCGCTAACATCTTTCCGATAAACCGCACTGGAGAATGATTGGGAGCATAGACATTGAGGATTGTATATAAGACATTATTTATTTCGCATATCACAAGTACGTATCGGCCCTCGGGATCAGATTCTTGGTATTTAAGTTTGATAGTCAGAAGTGAAGAGAAGAGAATGGCCACTCCTCTTTGCCTCTTCTCCTCCAATGAGGAACAGATCATTAGAGAAAATGCCCGATCTTTTATTCTCTTCTCGTCCTGCCTTCTCCAGTGTGTCTCCTGCAACCCACAGACATGGATTTTTTCCTTCCTCAAAAAATTCATAATTATGCTTCTTTTGTAAGGTGAATTTATGCCCTGAGCGTTAATAGATGCGATTTTAATTGTCTTTTATCTATAGCCTACATCTCTCGTTCTGCCCCACCCCCCCGGAGTCTCCCCCCCTCGACCACACTCATACAACATAAAACATATAACGTACGTTGGTTCGCACCTAGACCACGTATGAACACTAATCTCCCAAAACGGGAGCCCCTTGTCCCTCCCCTTTGTGGGTCCGGGGGAACCCCGGGATCCCAGAGAAGAGCCGCCAAGGGTGCCCCCCTTTTGATAGGGGACGCCCCTGGCAGTCTTCCAAATTGTCCTGGTCACGGTCTCATCTCATAAAAAAAAAAAAAAAAACGGGACTCCCAGCAGCTTTCTGCACATGGTGTCATGCTTGAATTGACGAATAGGTAATCCGATGTATTTAGCTTTATTTTCCTTCCCCTCCCTTATTTCGTTCCAAGAGGTAATCCAATCTACCAATCATTCCTATTTTAAGAGGTTAGGTTCATTTATATCAAGTCAGAGAGTAAAAAAAAAAAAAAAAAGATTTCCCCCTTTTCACCTCTTCCTACATAGTTTATAGCATACTCCCCCCCCCATCCCGTACCCCTAGGCCCCTCTCCTATTCCAGCAACCCCTCCGCCTTCATCCATTCGTTCAATTCTTCGGCAGAAACAAAGGGTCGTTTCTGTTCTTTGTAAAACACTAGAATTCCTTGTGGGAATTTCCAGGCGTATCTTATTTCTTTCAGCCTTAGTTTCAAGGTATAGGATGCGAACGTCCTTCTGGCCATCCTCGTTTGGTACGATAGATCTGGAAAGATATTTGCTGATAATCTGATCCACTTTTATCTTTGGAAGAGAAAGCCGAAACTATCTTTGCTTTAAATTGGTATGAATGGAAGCAGATTATCACATCTCTTGGGGCATGCTCCGGGGAATTTTTCCCTTTGATAGTTCTATGGAATCTTTCCATTGAGTTTAAATCTCCCTCCATATGCAGGCCCAGAAATGCAAAGAAATCTTGGAGATATTTCTCCAGCATTGCTGGCAGGATACTCTCAGGGATACCCCTAATCCTCAAATTACATCTTCTTGTTCGATCCTCCAGATCTACTATTTTTATTTCCATATTGTGTAATTTCTGTTTTATCTGCTGAAGTTCTTCCGTTTGTGTTTTAATTTTGAAGGACGCATCTTCCATATGGTCTTCCATTTTTTTTATTTTATTCCCGAATACCTCCAGATCTTGTTTTATTTCGGCCTTTAGCTCCAAAGAATTTTTCAGCATCTCTTCTTTGATCTTAAGAAATTGTTTGTCTAGAATCAATGTCAAGAATTCTTGGGTCAAGGCCTGTGGCTCCGACCACGATGAATCAGAATGCTCTCTATTCTGGTCCATTTCGGTCGCTGAATCACAGGTCTCTGTTATGTCGGCACGCGCCTTTTGGGTTGTCATTTTTTCCATCTGGGGTGAGAAGAAGGTAGAGAGTCTTTTTTCTACTTTTTCCTGCCTTTTCTCCCTCT
Source organism: Pelodytes ibericus (assembly GCA_036172795.1). Classification (NCBI taxonomy): domain Eukaryota; kingdom Metazoa; phylum Chordata; class Amphibia; order Anura; family Pelodytidae; genus Pelodytes; species Pelodytes ibericus. The sequence continues at coordinate 63,262,542 of CM069861.1, forward strand.
CCTTTTCCCTCTTGGAGAGCCCTTTAGTCTCTGTAGTTTTTTTTGCAGCCATAATTTACAGTTCAAGCAAGTAGCTTTGTTGGTGATTGTACCGGCAGTCAATAGGTTTGATTCTCTTCTTAATCTTACAAGGTGGTATCCCGAGATATACCGAATAGTATTAATTGTCTTCAAATCCTACCCTCTGACTGTCTTAGCTCCTTTCCCCTCGCTGTCCCCTCTCTCCTCCCTCCAGTCTCCTCCCCTCTCTAATGAAGTTCTGTGATTAACACTTTCTGTTAATCCCCAGGAGTACCCAGTTGTAGTGTTTTAGAGCTCACTTTTATTCAATTCAATACTTATATTCGAATCTTTAGCCCCTAGGATACCTAGAATCGTTATTTCAAAAGCTGGCCTGGCCCTTTCATATGTTAGGCTAATCAATTGCCTTTGGTTCTTTCTAGCTATATTGTAACAACCCCTGGTAGGTGTCGACCCTCAGTTGCAATGAACTCCCTTCAGCTGTGCTAATATAAGTTTAAGTAGGATATATAAATAACCGCTTACGTTGTATTCCAACAATAAAGTAAACTCTAGAAAATTGTATAGACCATTCCTTTTAGCCCTTTCCCCCTCTCCCCTCTACACCCTCCCCTCCCCTCCCCCCCTTATATTGGAACCGTTTTAAATAGAGTATCTAAATAAACAGGTTGCCCTCAGCTCTCTCCGGGTATGTTAAAGTAGATTAGGTATACGAACGATCAATTATGTTCCACTCTCTCCAATTGTATTAAAGTATTTTTCGGTAAAATATGTGGACAGTCAATTGCCTTCAGATCTCTTCAGCTGTATTAGAGTGGTTTGGGAGAAAGACCGGCAATTGTATTCAGCTCTATCTGACTATAGAAGGGTGCTCTCAGGTAGAATATAGACAAACATTTACATTCAGCTCTATCTAGCTGTGCTGTCTCCAGTTGTATTAGGATGGTTTCAAATAACGTATGCGGGTAATTGTCCACCTTCAGCCCGTTCCGGCTGTATTAAACTATTAAGAATAAGATATGTGGACAATCAATTGCGTTGTGCTCCCTTCTGCTTTGTATATTTAGCCCAAGCACTGTTGAGGCACTCCAGAATAAAGTTCAATCTCCACAAAATTGTCCTTGATCCAAGAACCATCAGAGATGTACCCCTCTCTGTTCACATAGAGATAGCATTACATTTTTGTCAACACACCCCTAGGACGGAGAGTGCCAGAAACTGTCCCATTGCTCCCCTTAGCACATGTTTATCCCGGTGGAGCTCAGTTTAATTTTATGAAACATTGTTCTTAAACACAAGGAAAACAGTGAAGGGAGAGAGGAAAAAAAAAAAAGAGTACGAGAAGCGGCATATGCCGCACTCCCTTGACTGCCAACCCGTTATGGACTTTCTTCCATTTAGGCAGTTTGGTTCAGAATTTGGGTTGCAGCTCCTGTCTTTGACCCTGCGGTGAGTTCCTCTGTTCGGTCCCTCTTTGAGGCAGCCTGTTTCAGTTCCCCGGCTTCGGTCAATGCGGCTTCAGGTCCTGCTATTTGCGCTCCATGGCGATCTCGCGAGCGCAGCTACGTGGTGCGTGCTACGTCATCGCTCCCCGCCCCCTCCCCTGTCAGGGGCATATTAAATGGCAAATAACACTGGCATATTATTGGGCAAATTGGCTCGGGATATAACATGGCAAATAACACTGGCATATTATTGGGCAAATTAGCAGGGCATATTAAATGGCAAATAACAGTGGCATATTACTGGGAAAATTAGCTGGGCACATTAAATGGCACATAACTGGCATATTATTGGGCACATTAGCTGGGCACATTAAATGGCAAATCACACTGGCATATTATTTGGCACATTGGCAGGGGCATATTAAATTACAAATCACACTGGCATATTATTGGGCAAATTAGCAGGGGCACATTAAATGGCAAATAACACTGGCATATTATTGGGCAAATTGGCAGGGGCACATTTAATGGCAAATAACACTGGCATATTATTGGGCAAATTAGCAGGGGCTTATTAAATGGCAAATAACACTGGCATATTGGGCAAATTAGCAGGGCATATTAAATGGCAAATAACAGTGGCATATTACTGGGCACATTAGCTGGGCACATTAAATGGCAAATCACACTGGCATATTATTTGGCAAATTGGCAGGGGCATATTAAATGGCAAATCACACTGGCATATTATTGGGCAAATTGGCTGCGGGATATAACATGGCAAATAACACTGGCATATTATTGGGCAAATTGGCTGCGGGATATAAAATGGCAAATAACACTGGCATATTATTGGGCAAATTAGCAGGGGCTTATTAAATGGCAAATAACACTGGCATATTGGGCAAATTAGCAGGGCATATTAAATGGCAAATAACAGTGGCATATTACTGGGCACATTAGCTGGGCACATTAAATGGCAAATCACACTGGCATATTATTTGGCAAATTGGCAGGGGCATATTAAATGGCAAATCACACTGGCATATTATTGGGCAAATTAGCAGGGGCCTATTAAATGGCAAATAACACTGGCATATTATTGGGAAAATTGGCAGGGGCACATTAAATGGCAAATAACACTGGCATATTGGGCAAATTGGCAGGGGCATATTAAATGGCAAATAACACTGGCATATTATTGGGCAAATTGGCTGCGGGATATAAAATGGCAAATAACACTGGCATATTATTGGGCAAATTAGCAGGGGCATATTAAATGGTAAATAACACTGGCATATTATTGGACAAATTGGCTGGGGCTTATTAATGGCAAAAAACACTAACATATTATTGGGCAAATTGGCAGGGGCATATTAAATGGCAAATAATACTGGCTTAATATTTGGCAAATTGGCTGGGGCATATTACCGGTAAATGGCAGAATAACACTGGCATATTATTGGGCAAATTGGCTGGGGAATATTAATGGCAAATTATACTGGCATAATATTGGGCAAATTGGCAGGGGCTGATTAAATGGCAAATACTGGCATATTATTGGGGAAATTGGCTGTGACTTATTAATGGCAAATAATACTTTCATATTATTCGGAAAATTGGCTGGCGCATATTAATGGCAAATGATACTGGCATATTATTGGGCAAATTAGCTGGGGAATATTATGGGCAAATAATATTGGCAATGTGTATGTAATGGGGTGATAGAGGCATGCAAATGGGGTGATGGGGCATGTCCTTGGTGTGCAACGTGGGTTATGGGTCATGTCGTGGGTGTGCATCGTGGGTAGGGGGGTGCCCAAAATTTGTCTGCCTAGGGCAGCACAAAACCAAGATACACCACTGGCTGAAATATCTTCTGGGATGCCTCGGATTTTTAGGTTTCTTCTACGGGAACGATCCGCCAACTAATTGTGTTACATTTTCATTTAGTGTAAATGCTGCTGTTGGACTGTAAAGATGTCCTCTCATAATTTTTGAGATACATTAGTTAGAGCCAGCAAGTAAGCAGATACATTAGAAACTTCTTGTTTTAAATCAAATACATTTTATCTTGCTCTTTTCCCATAGTGCTTTAAGTGCAGAATTCAAATTCTCTTGTGGAACCACACTATGCAGATCTAACAAGTTTGTAGTGGGCCCGTTTGTTGCTGCAGCCTTACCTAATTTATCTGAGGGATTTAAAGAAGTCTGCAAAGATTATCTATGCTTTAATGGATTAGGAGAATAAAAGGTTTCAATCTCCTTAGAGTGTGGTTTGGGCTTGTTAGGACCCATTTCAAAACCATAAATATATATACACACACAGTGAGTAACTGGCGTTAAATAATGGGTTTTGAGTTTTGCTTTCACACAGTTAGATGATATTACGGCTTGAAGTATTCTCTGTGCTGAAATTTAGTTTGACTGCTTGGATGTCTCTATTTTGCTGCAATAATATCGAGGCGAGGAAAGCGTAGGGAATTTGCATAAGACCACTGGCTTTCCCCTACAGATTAAAGAAAAAGTGGGCTGGAGCGCTAAATAAAATAATTAAGTGATGAAATAAAGAAAGAATAATACAAATAAATGTGACAGAAATAGACCAGAAAAAGCTATTGTAAATGAAGAGCAATTATTAGATAATAATAAAAAAAAAGTCATGATGTGTATTGGATATACTTAAACCAATAAATATTTGATGCCGATCAGTCGGCAGATCTCTATTAGAAAAATTTATATGAAAAATACAAAAGAATTAAATCAGTGTTTTCTGTTTATAAATAAATTAATTTAGAAACAATTGAATAAACTAGATATGTATGTAAAATATATAAAGATTTAATAATACATAGAAAAAAGAAAAAGGTTCATGAAGCAATGAACAATAATGATAAAAAATTAAATCAATAAATACACCTGCAATATATTAAAAGCAAGAAAGACCAATAAATATAAAAACCATGGCAGTAATGGAGCCTTTCAAGATGCCATGGTGAGGCCCAATAAAGGGAACCCATTAGCAGCGTTTCGTGTCTGTCGATACTGACTATACCACGATGTCCCGTTGGAACAATAGCCATCAATTTGTCTAAATGGACAGGATGAATGGATTTGTCTATACAATTCGTAAACGGAGACTAAAACCTGAGATTCCGAAATGTTGATGAATTCGTCCAAAGGGATCATGTGAAGAGACAAAAGGTTTAACACCGAAATGGTCCATGTGAAATCAAACATTCATTGCATTCAGAGGAACTTTCAAAGACGAAAATAGGAGAGTTCATTCAGTAACTTCAATCAGCTACGGGAACCAGAACAGGACAGGTGTTTCACTGTTAGTCGGCATCATCAAGGTGCATATGGAGACTGATTGGAGCTGATCTTATTTAGTGCATCCTATAAATTGGGTGATTTAATCCTTTATTAAACTAATAATAAAAAAAATCTTTAAAAACACCAAATATATTCGTGCAGGAAATACCAGAGACAAAATATCTAGCAGTATAGCCATTGGGACACTTGTAAACATAGTAACATTCACACAGAATATTTACATATCATAATTATTTGACAATAATTAGGAAAATGGGTCCTTCAGTCTATCATACATCCAGACACATACAATAATGAATTACATGGTGTGGCGAAAGTTTTGTTATGTCCACTTGTTGTATATACAAATTTAGCTCCATTTGTGAGTTTGTTCATTACTAATGGCCTGCTGGTTTTGAGATGGCTCCAGGGTGTCTCAGGATGTATCCCAGAGACAATAGGACAATGGGCTATAGCCTGAGACATCCTGGCAAGTTATGGATTAGGGGTAATTGGTTTAAGAGTTCAAGGGAGGGGATCTTAATTAGGGTTATCAGTCAGGGCTATTTCAATGTAATTATAATTCTAATGTTTGTTGTCATTGGGAGTTGATACTGTATTTGGTGTGCTGGGGGAAGCTGGGGGGGGGGATTATACTGTAATCCATTTATCTCTCCAGATGTGGGGAGGAGTTCTGGCAGAGCATAAAAATAATGATTTGAAAGCTGAATAAAGACACACTGATTTTACCCCTTCATGAAGTCTCGGCTCATGTTTGGGGAACTGGGATTTTATATTCACTTTGCATCATATTTCGGCTGTTTATTCGGGAGTAAGCTGCACAGGGCTCATTTATTATATATGGGTTCCTTTACACTGGTGGCAAGCGGCGGGATTTCTCCCGAATGGATGTATTTCATTTAACCGAAAAGGAAGTGAATGGCGCATAGATACGAACGGCTGAAACGAACAACACTTAAAGAACTGCTGGAAGCTCGAGGCATAGTGGCAAGCAACAAGACGAAAGCCACGATAATAGCCGAATTACTGGAGAGCGACCGAACCAGCGAGGTACAAATGGCGAACGCAGAAGAAACAGAGTTTCAGAAAGATGTGAGATGGAGACTCAGCTTGGTAGGACCGAATCCTGCACCAGAGATTGTGGTACAAATCATGGCACAAGCTTCGGAAGCAGAGAGTCGCCGGGAAGCACGGGAGACCAGAGAAAGATCACCACAAATGGATATACTGTCACTACCAGGATCATCTGTGGGGCGGCCACGTAAGATAAATTATGCTGCTTTTAAAAATTTTATAGAAAGCGAAATGGATATTGATAATTATCTGCAGGACTTTGAAAGACAGTGTGTATTAGAAGATGTGGATAAAACTAATTGGCCTGCAATATTGAGCAGCAAGCTATCAGGCAGAGCAGCAGAAGCCTTTAGAGCGGTACCTGATGTGGACATGCAAAATTATGAAAAAGTGAAGGAGATTTTGTTAGCCCGTTATGCAGTTACACCGGAGGCACACAGGAGAAAATTCCGGTCGCTCCGCAAGCAGGGCAAAGACTCTTACACAGAGTGGGCATTCCGCATGCACCGCGCTGCCAGTAACTGGATGCAGGGATGCCAGGCGACTACACTGGAGGATGCATTACAATTGTTATTATTGGAGCAGTTTTTTGACCACACTCCTACAGATACCAGGGATTGGGTCAGAGACAGAAAGCCGCTCTCAGTAGAAGAGGCAGCACGTCTAGCAGACGAATTTCATGAGAGCAGACGGATAGATCACAACTGTGGAGCTTCAGGATTTCGACCGCGGTATCACGCTCAAGCTCCAGCACCGCGCACCGCAACCGAAAACAATACCACCGGTGAGTCAACCTACTTCCACTGGGGTTCATAAAACTGCACCGATGTGTTTTGGGTGTAAGCAGGTGGGACACATAAAACTTAATTGTCCATACCGTAATACTTATCGATGGGGGCGAGCACCAGCCCCACCAACGAAAGCAGCTGCTCATTGTGTACAAGAGGATTACAACTATTCTACGCAAGGGGGTGACCACACTAATTCAGAGAATTGGTCCATGCTACACGACGTCAACCCAGTTCAAGCAGCAGATGACAATCGGGCGCACCATCGACAGACCGTGCGACTTAATGGGCAGGAAGCCAGAGGACTGAGAGACACTGGAGCTACGATAACTCTGGTACAACCACACCGTGTCAAACCATCCCAACATACTGTACGCTCCGTGGCTGTTACGGACTGCCATGGTACACGTTGACTGGGGCACCGGGGCTAAGGCTGTGGAGGTGGCCATCATGCCAGAGTTACCGGCGGAGGTTTTGCTGGGAAACGATTTGGGGTGCTTGACTTCTCAATTTATACAGCCGACTACAGCAGGAGCGCTCCCAGTCACAACCAGAAAACAGGCACGAGCTATGGACACCTCACACTCCACGGATGACCCGGTAGGCACTAATAATGCTTCTGTAGTTTCTAGTCCTAACATGTATTGGGGCACTCCCACCGACTTTGGGCAGGCTCAGAGGGAGGATAGGACTTTAAGTGGGTACAGGAGGGAGGCAGATAAACCCCAGGGAGAAGTAGGACAGGAAAGGTTCCAGTGGGAAAAAGGTTTGCTATATCGGATAACAGAGGGGGCGGGAGGAGGAACCCGACAGGTGATGAAAAAACAGTTAGTGGTACCCCGCAAATATAGGGCAGAGTTATTACGGATTAGCCACGATATACCCTTAGCAGGACATCTAGGGATTAAGAAAACCCGAGATAGGTTGACTCAGACATTTTTTTGGCCAGGTGTTACCCAAGATTTACAAAATTATTGTAGAACCTGTGATGTATGCCAAAAAGTAGGAAAGAGGGGTGACCACACCCGAGCGAAATTAAGACCTCTTCCCATAATAGAGGAACCTTTTTTCAGAGTGGCAGTGGATTTGGTAGGACCCCTTAGTAAGCCTAGTCCATCGGGTAAGAAATATATTCTTACGGTGGTGGACTATGCTACACGCTACCCGGAAGCTATAGCCTTACCTAATATCACTGCTGAAACCGTAGCTGAAGCTCTCATCAAAGTATTTACTCGAGTTGGGTTCCCTAGGGAAATAGTATCCGACCAAGGGACCCAATTCACAGCGGTAGTTACTCAGCAGCTCTGGCAGAGCTGCGGAGTAAAACCCATACTGAGTTCTCCCTATCATCCCCAGACGAACGGGCTCTGCGAACGTTTTAATGGCACTCTAAAACAGATGCTAATCACGTTCACAGAGACCTGGCGGAACTGGGAAAAGTTCCTTCCCCACCTGCTGTTCGCATACCGGGAGGTACCCCAGGCATCCACCGGATTCTCTCCTTTCGAACTGTTATATGGAAGGAGAGTCCGAGGACCCCTGGACCTGGTCCGCGAACACTGGGAAGGGGATATGGGAGAATCAGGCACACCGATAGTACCATTTGTTTTAGAGTTGAGAGACCGACTGCAGGCGCTTACTCAATCGGTAAGGGAAAACCTGCAGGCGGCTCAACAACGTCAGAAACACTGGTACGATAGGGGAGCTAGAGATCGTATTCTAGAGATAGATCAAAAAGTGTTAGTCCTCAAACCGACCAAAACAGATAAGTTACAGGCCTCTTGGCAAGGGCCCTACAAAGTATTAGCCAGGGTCAGCGACACTACGTACATAGTAACAGATTGTAACAATGAAAGGATCCGCAGGTCCTTTCATGTTAATATGTTGAAACCCTACTTTGAGAGGCCAGAGGAAGTCTCTGCAGTATGCGCTCCGGCGCTTGAAGATAGTGAGGGTATTCCCTTGCCCAACTTGCTCCACAAAGAACCCACCGGGGTGGAGCAGGTTGGACTAGGACCGGAGTTGAAACCAGAGGAAAGAGCACAGGCTACTCAGCTGTTACGGGAATTTCGGGATATGTTTTCTGCTCTCCCGGGCTACACGACGCTGGCAGTCCACCGGGTGGAGACCCCAGGTCAGGTACCTTTGAGACAGCAACCATATAGAATTCCTGAGGCAGTTAGAGATAGCATGTTAAAAGAGATTCAGGAGATGCTGGATCTAAGGGTTATAGAACCCTCGCAGAGCCCTTGGGCCTCCCCAGTGGTATTAGTACCAAAGAAAGATGGTACCACGCGGTTTTGTGTGGATTACCGCAGGCTTAATGACCGTACGGTCACGGATGCCTACCCCATGCCCAGGGTAGATGAGTTATTAGACCGTATGGCCGGGGGTAATTACTTGACCACTATTGACCTGTGCAAGGGGTATTGGCAAATCCCCTTGGAGCCTGATGCTATTCCTAAGTCTGCATTCGTCACCCCATTTGGCTTGTACCAATTTAAGGTCATGCCATTTGGGATGAAGAATGCCCCAGCTACTTTTCAAAGGATGGCAGACCGGCTCTTAGAGGGATTTCAGGGCTTCGCCTGTGCTTATCTAGATGACATAGCCATTTACAGCAGCACTTGGGAGGCCCACCTGGAGCACATTTCTGTAGTACTCAAGCGAATTCAAAAGGCAGGATTAACCTTGAAACCAGAAAAATGTCATGTAGGCATGGCCGAGGTCCAATACCTAGGCCATAGGGTAGGGTCAGGCAAGCAGAGGCCTGAGCCAGCTAAAATTGAGGCTATCACGCAGTGGCCCCAACCACGCACCAAGACACAGGTTATGGCCTTTCTGGGAACAGCTGGCTATTATAGGAAATTTGTGTCAGATTATAGCGCCACAGCCAAACCCCTTACCGATCTTACCAAAAAGTCGTTACCTAGGCAAGTAGTATGGTCTCCGGAGTGTGAGGAGGCCTTCCAGAAACTCAAGCTTGCGTTAAGTAAAACACCTGTATTGGCGGCACCTGACCACACTAAAAGATTCCTCGTTCACACAGATGCCTCAATGTTCGGACTGGGAGCCGTGTTAAGTCAAGTGGGGGACGATGGCCTGGAGCATTCGGTAGCATATCTGAGCCGAAAACTTATACCCAGAGAGGTCAGTTATGCCACCGTTGAGAAAGAGTGTTTGGCATTAGTCTGGGCCCTGAAGAAATTACAGCCTTATTTATATGGACAATCTTTCACGGTTATGACGGATCATAACCCCCTCATCTGGCTCAACAGAGTAGCCGGAGATAACCCCAGACTGCTAAGATGGAGCTTGGCACTGCAACCCTATAATTTTACAATGCAGTACCGGCCAGGGAAGAAGAATGCCAACGCAGATGGGTTATCCCGGCAAACAGAACTGGAAAAACAAAGTTTAACAGCGGACATCCCCAAGCCAACCCGTTAGGGTCTAGGCGGGTTTGCCGTCCCATGGAACTAAGGGGGAGCGATGTGGCGAAAGTTTTGTTATGTCCACTTGTTGTATATACAAATTTAGCTCCATTTGTGAGTTTGTTCATTACTAATGGCCTGCTGGTTTTGAGGTGGCTCCAGGGTGTCTCAGGATGTATCCCAGAGACAATAGGACAATGGGCTATAGCCTGAGACATCCTGGCAAGTTATGGATTAGGGGTAATTGGTTTAAGAGTTCAAGGGAGGGGATCTTAATCAGGGTTATCAGTCAGGGCTATTTCAATGTAATTATAATTCTAATGTTTGTTGTCATTGGGAGTTGATACTGTATTTGGTGTGCTGGGGGAAGCTGGGGGGGGATTATACTGTAATCCATTTATCTCTCCAGATGTGGGGAGGAGTTCTGGCAGAGCATAAAAATAATGATTTGAAAGCTGAATAAAGACACACTGATTTTACCCCTTCATGAAGTCTCGGCTCATGTTTGGGGAACTGGGATTTTATATTCACTTTGCATCATATTTCGGCTGTTTATTCGGGAGTAAGCTGCACAGGGCTCATTTATTATATATGGGTTCCTTTACACATGGCTTGCATCACTATACCCATATGGAGGAAAACCATCTAAAATAAAATTAATTCTTAAATAATTATAATACATTTAATCATGAAAAATATGAAAAAAGTATAATAAAAATAAATATAAAAATATAAATAAAAATTATAAAAATACTCCCTACTAATCCATTAAATAATATGCAAAAATCATTAACTAAGATTCTTGATAGAGGTCTACTTAAAGGTATTATACATTAAAAAAAAAAAAAAGAATACAAGTACATAAATGTTAGATACCCTAAAACTCCTACGTTTTATGTGCTACCAAAGTTACATAATGATGGAGCCAATCCCCCAGTCTCGGGCATTGGCTTCATCTCAACCACCTTTTCACAATTTATATATCACTATTTCCAACCACTAGTAGTCTCGACTACAGATTATCTGAGAGACACTAAAGACGTCCTTCAAATTCTAGATAAAATTGTATGGGAAAAAAGGGGTTCCTTTTAGCAACATGTGATGTTAGTGCATTATATACTAATAAAGACCACTCAAAAGGTATGGAGGCAGCTAGATCACACATCTCAAAGTCTGCCATTCTAGATGTGGAACAGGTTGACTTTATTATTGATGGCACTGAATGGATTCTAAACAATAACTTTTTTTGGTACAATGATGACTATTATCTACAGATGAGAGGTACAGCGATGGGCACATGTTTTGCCCCCAGCTATATTTGTTTATGGCATATTGGGAAGAAATTTTTGTATTTAAAGGACACAGCTGAGGTAAAAACGTTGTCGCCTATCGTCGGTAAATCGATGATGTGTTCATTGTGTGGGATGGTCCTGAGGAAGAGTTGACTAGATTAATTATCTCAACTCTTCAAATAAGGGCATCACTTTTATGTCAGAGATGAGTGAAGCACATATTCATTTTTTGGACCTGAATATGTACATACAGGATGACAGACTTAACACCAAAACATTTTTTAAAAAGTTAGACGTCAATAGCTTTATACAATTTGAGAGTGGTCATTAACCACCTTGGCTATACAACATACCTAAAAATCAGTGTTTAAGGAGATGTAGGATGAGTAGTCACCTCCTTTAGCCCGTAATGAAAGCCAGCAAGTCCCAAATAAAAGTCACTGTTCCCTCTGATCTTTGTCCCAATAATCACACTGACACAAGTCTCAGGTACAGCAGAAAACTAAGAACATTTATCAGACATGGGGAATATATACAGTCAGGTATCTGATAACAGAGATTAGACAGTAAAACAGTAAACAGATTAGTTTTACATATAGTGGGAAACAGAGTTGGGACATAACAGGATTAATTTAACATTCAATCCAAGGCTCTTGAGCACTCTGAGGCTGGACAAAAGTCACAAAAGAGGTTTTATTCCACAGTTCTTCACATTACTCCCCCACTTGGAGAGAGTCACACGGGTCAGCTTGCAGATGACGTTTCACAACATCCAACAGGGGAGAAAATAAACTACAGATAATCCACAGGTTTAGGCATCCAACTGCCGGGAGAGGCCATCTGCATTTTGGTCTGTATTGAATGGAGAAGTTGAAGGGCTGCAGAGGCAAGCTCCATTGTCTATGGACAACCGGTTCAGTCACACAAGTGGGTTGTGGTCCGTGATAACTGTAAATTCCCTTCTGTACAAATATGGCTGAAACCGTTTCAGTACACATACCAGAGCCAGGCATTCTTTTTCTATGGCTGCATAGCCCACCTCCTGGTCCTGGAACTTCGGACTCTGGTATGCGACGGGGTGCTCTTCTCCTTCTAGTCTGGCAACACAGCTCCGAGTCCAAAGCTAGAGGCATCTATGTGAACTAGAAATCATTTGTTAAAATCTGGGGCAGCGGGTACAGATGCTCCTCCAAGGGGAGTCTTTAGATCTTTTAAAGCCTTGCCACATTCAGGGGACCACAGGACCGTCCGGGGGAGTGATTTTTTAGTCAGGACAGTGAGGTGCTGCGCTATGGTACTGTAATGGGGCACAAACTTTTTGTAGTACCCAGCTGTTAGTTATGCATCTAAAAGAGACACTGGCAGATTGTGAAGAAGCATATTATCCACACTTTACTTGCGTGGAGAAACAGCAAACTTTAGAACTTTGAGATTAAAGAGCTAGGGAACATCAGTCACTACTTAGAAATTCAAATAGATTGGCTTCTATTTTTGGTGCATAACTAACAGCTGTGCCCAAGAAGGCTGTTTCTTGGTCTGGGGTACTGGCCAGTTCACGATAGCATCTATTTTAGCCGGCTCGGGTCTCTGTTGCCCACTGCCCACTCTGTGTCCTAGGTATTGTACTTCCGCCATACCAATCTGACATTTGTTAAGACGGACCTTCATCCCTGCCTCCTGTATCTGCCCCAGAACTATAGGTGCAGATGCTCCTCCCAAGAGCCGCTGACGATAGTAATATCTTTGAGATAGGCACAAGAAAAAACCTGTAACCCATCCAAAAACTGATCGACTAGCCTCTGAAAGGTGGCTGGGGTATTCTTCATCCTGAACAGCATGAGCCGAAACTGGTACAAGCCGAACGGGGTAATGAATGCAGACTTGGGTACAGCATCTGCAGTCAAGTGAATTTGCCAATAGCCCCGACTCAGATTTAAGGTAGATAGCCACTTAGCCCCGGAAAGATTGTCTAGGAGCTCGTCCACGCTAGGCATGGGTGTAGTGGTTCTCTCACTGAGCTTCCTGTAGTCTACACAGAACCGGGTGGTCCCGTCTTTCTTGGGGACTAGGACTACAGAGGATGCCCATGGGCTATGGGATAGCTTGATAACCCAGTGAATTTTCATCTTGTCTAGCTCTTGACAGATGTGGCTCCACACTGCCTCAGATACTCTATAAGCTGGTTGCCGGAGAGGGGGCTGCTCAGGGGTGTCAAAAGAGGGTTTAGCAAAGGGGGTTGTACCAGGTATGACTGAGAACATAGGGTTGTGGGCTTGTAAGAGGGCTCAAAGCTGAGCTTGCTCCCTGGGTGAGAGCTGGGGACCAACCTTAATCTGCTCCAGACAACTGGGCTGCTTAGTGCCCGCTAAGAGGTCGGGGATTACCTTCCGAGAACTATTTTGAGTATATTGAGGGGGCCCCTAACCTTCCGGCCATGCAGTAGCTCGAATGGGGAAAAGCCGGTAGAGCTTGGGGAACCTCCCAGTGAGCAAAAAGGGAATGGGGTAAAAACTTTTCCCAGTAGGTGTGCTGGGTAACGAACGTCCATAACATCTGTTTGAGATGTTGAACCGCTCACAGAGTCCGTTCGTCTGTGCGTGATTGGGGGTAGTGTGCATTGCTTGTACCCCACATAGCTCCCAGACCTGTTTAAGCAGATCCAACATAAATTGTGTGCCCTGATCAGACAGCACTTCTCGGGGGAGCCCTACTCGGGTGAATATTTCAACTAGAGCATCTGCCACACTCTCTGCAGTGATGTTGGGCAGGGAGGTAGCCTCAGGGTACCGGGTGGCAAAATCAACCAAGGTGAGAATATATTTCTTCCCAGATCTGCTGGTTTAGCGAGGGGACCTATGATGTCCACTGCGACCCGCTGAAAGGGTTCGCCTATGATGGGCATGGGCTGGAGGGAGACCCAGGACGTGTCATTACAATTACCCACTCGCTGGCAGACATCACAGGTACGACAATGGGTCGCCACTGCCTGAGACAATCCTGGCCTGGGTCCCTTGGGTAGGTACGGTGGTGGCTGCTGCTTGACCCCTGGTGACCGCCAGACAAATCCTAACAAATCCCAGGTTCAGTGGTATCAGGGGCAGGGGGCACAAAGTGGCTCTCTAGCCACCCCAAGTCATTGCCCCATTAAACATCCACAGGGAGGCCAGACAAGATACCCACCTCCTTAATGCCCTCCCCAGCACCCCAATCGAGGTGAATGTACATCTACGTTATAATCCAGCGGTTGGGTAGCGGGCAGCACCTGAGTTGGACCATGGTGAGGGTAGCGCCAATGTCTCAGAGTCCCTCCAGCAGCTGGCCATTCACCCGCTCCGGTTGGTAGTGCTGCTCACGGTTAACCACATTAGGCTGCTGGATGAAAGTGACTTTGTCATGGGGCCCCCATCCGTGGGACTCCCAGGTAGATTCCGAGGGATAATATTCCCCCATGTATGGGATCAGTACATCTCCAGAGGGCTCAGCAGGGTGGCTCACACAATGAGCCTGTCAGGGCGAAAAGTGAGCAGGGGTTTGAGACGCCTGGGGAGACTGCAGTGATGCTGGCATCCAAGGTCGCAGCTGGGGAAAATTTCTCTTGATGTGCCCGGACGGTTCGGCAGTTGAAGCACCCATTGGAGCTCCACATGGTCATGAATGGAGGTGGAGAATGGCAGGGAATGGGGGCAGGGAACGGGCTCTGGGGCATTGGGTGTAGGGGACAATGTAGGGGGTAAGAAGGTGCTCCTGGCCTGGGAGCATAGAGCAGCATGGAGCAGGTAGCGGGTCGTCTGATGTCCACATACTTATCGGCCAGTTGTGATGCCTCCTCAATGGTTTTGGGGTCTCGGTCCCGAACCCAGTCTCTGGCATCGCTGGCTATGTGAAGGAAGAACTGTTCCATGAGGACCTGTTGTAACATCTCCTCCACAGTTACAGCCGCACAGCCCTGCATTCAGTTATTGGCTGTCCGGCTCAATCTGTGAGCCCATTCTGCATGGGTATCTCGGGGCCCCAGTCGTGTGTCACAGAACCTCTGGCCGTACGTGTCCGGTGCTATGGAATATCATGCCAACAGTCTCTTTTTTACCTCCTGGTACTCACGGCTCCACTCATTGGGGATGGCACGGTAAGCTTCCGCGGCCCTTCCGGAGAGTTTGCCCACCAGGATAGTGACCCATTCCCTTGGAGCTATTTGATGCAACTGAACTGTGTTTCAAAGCCTTGTAAAAATCCATCAATGTCTCCAGTAGCATCATCGAAGGCTTTGAAGGTTTGGTGCATTACCTTGAGGCTGTTGCTGGACGCTGTGCTGTGAACTAACCCAAGGTCCCCATGGTTGCTGCCACTATCTGCTGTAAGTCTGGCACTCAGCTCATTGGCCCTTTCCCGTTCCACTGCCTGCATTACTCAGTCGATCACCTCAAACAGAAGGTCTGCTCCATATGTTGCCAGGCGACCGGGACCCTCAGGGTGACAATGTCCTGCTCCTCCGGTGGTGCTGTATACTCATGGTGTCCGGGACTCAAGGGGGCATTCCGGACTACTAGACTGCTTGGTCCCTCTTCCCCTTGATCTAGGTCCACCAATGTGGCAATCATTTCAGTCTATTTTAATCCAGTGGGATCTTGTCCCTTGATGACCAACAAGTCCTTTAGGGTGGCTACACTCAATGCTTTGTAATTCTCTGCCATTGGATAATCCTGGGCACCGTTGCTTGAATCCGCTTAGGCTTAGTTCCAAGGAGGAACCCGAAGCTGCCACCAGTGTAAGTAGACGTATCCTAGGATAGGTAGTCATCTCCTATAGAGAAAAGAAAATGGTGGTGTGCTAAGCTAGTCACAGGCTCAAAAAACTATAAATGTATAAAATGATGCTTACCAAACAAGTGTGAGCATGCTGCAAATACAGTGTGATTGGCTGTACAATGTATACAAAAAAAAAACCGCCTGCACTTCTCACCCTAATAAAGTTTGCAACAAATATATAAATATAATATGAATGAGAGGTTTTGGTTTTATGGATTGGCCAAAGCATAATTAAGCTCACCCGCCACACTCTCAATAGGGTGAGAACCTACTCTCACCTCCTATCTAGTGGGCACACAAAGCAGTTTATACTGCTATCAAAACCTTTTTAATGTGTTGGAAGAGGTGCAATTAAACCTCCTCCCAATTAACCCTATAACAGCAAGCTGCAACCAGACAATGATGAGCCAACAACCTCAAATATGTGCAAGCGCACTGACATTCTTCTTTCACTACTGTGACGATGTTAAAAATATGGGTCAGATTGAGATGAGGTGGGCATTTGAACTCAAAAACGTTCACTCCAGAAGGCTTACATATTGATTTAGATTTATTACATTTTTTATAGCTTTACCGATAAGTGAATAATTATGTTTTTTTTGTCTCATCTCTCCCCCCATTCTTTATTCTGCAGCATAGACATGCTATGCTGCAGAATAAAGAATGGGGGGAGAGATGAGACAAAAAAACATAATTATTTTTTTGGCTTTTTCACATCATATGTTCACTTTGTATCCAACTATACATTGCAACCCATCTTGTTTGTTTTTCTTTAATATGTATATATTTTCTCTTTATATTTAATTTCTATTATCATTTTAAATATATATTTTTATGTATTCTTATTTTTATATTATTATGGTTATATTTATTTTTATATTTATCATTTTGATATTTATTTTATTTATATGTTTATTTATATATTTATTTTGATATTTATTTTTATTTACATTTTTATATTTATTTATATTTTTATTATACTCTAATCTTAAATTTTCATTTTTTCATATTTTTGATGATTAAATGTATTATTATTATTTTAATATTAATGATATTTTTTCTGCAATGTAGATGGTTTTACTCCATATGGGTATAGGGATGCAAGCCATGTAATTCATTATTGTAAGGGTCTGGATGTAGGATAGAATGAAGGACCCATTTTCCTAATTATTGTCAAATCATTATGATATGTAAATATTCTATGTGATCGCGACTATGTGTATAAGTGTCCCAATGGCTATAATGCTAGATATTTTGTCTCTGGTATTTCCATTTTTTCATATTTTTGATGATTAAATGTATTATTATTATTTTAATATTAATGATATTTTTTCTGCAATGTAGATGGTTTTACTCCATATGGGTATAGGGATGCAAGACATGTAATTCATTATTGTAAGGGTCTGGATGTAGGATAGAATGAAGGACCCATTTTTCTAATTATTGTCAAATCATTATGATATGTAAATATTCTATGTGATCGCGACTATGTGTATAAGTGTCCCAATGGCTATAATGCTAGATATTTTGTCTCTGGTATTTCCTAGACGATTACACTTAGTGTTTTTTTTGTTTTGTTTTTAAAACATTTTATTGAGGTCACTGGAAAAAACAAAACCAGGTATGACAATTTTTGAAGAATTTGTACATAGCATGTAAAATTTCAGTTATCCGTACATAGGCTGCAGTTGCAGTTTACATTTGTTTGATATAAAACATCAATAGGACGACCTTGTTGCTCCAGGGTCTTACTGTCACACGTGAGATGTGTGTCACTCAGGCGGTAAACTGGTATTATCAGGTGAGAAAAGCCGGTTGTATTAAGGGGTTTGTGTGATAACACGAAATGGTAACACACTGACCAGGTCATTTGTCAATTTTGGTGTTTCACAAATCTATCGGCAAATCAAATATTCAGTATTGGTTCACTCTTTGGCTGCCCTCGTATAATGCGTCAGAAGACCCGGGAGCATATACAATCTCAGTACAATATTTCCTATTTAGGGGTTACATTTTTCAGCATGTACATTTTGTGACATTTCATGTACCTCTTGACGAAGCGTGTCGGAAGGTGTAGCAGGAAAAGGCATCTTAGGCAATTGTAGTTTTGATATGGAGCGTAGGCAAAAAGATATATACAGGTCATTTAATTATTTAAAGGTATTGGGTCGTTACCTAGGAGGAGTTGATTCATGTACCAAGGGGAGTTTTGGAAAGTCTGTTTGATGAGTGTCTTTGTGTCTAAGGGTAGTGAGTCAATATAGCGGTACCAAGTCGTGAACAGCTGTTTTGTGCGATGAAGTGTATCTGTCTGAGCTGTGAGCCAGCTCATTCGGAATAGGAAAAAAAAGTTTTTCTTGAAAAACTAAAAGGGGGGGCTCTTCTGGTCTGATCCAAAATTGCATTATCGTTTTGTTTGCCACTGCTGACAGTATCCGTGCTAATTTGATACCTGGGAAAGGAGTGGGTGATAAACCAAACAATGCAAAATCGGGCGTCAGAGGCATGTGAATGCATAAGACAGAAGTAGCATACGTCTGGACTCGTTGTCGGAACTGGCAAATAACTTTGCAGTTCCATAGGCAGTGGTCCAGATTGGCTTGGGGCATTTTGCATTTCGGACACATGTCTGAATGGGTATTTTTATGTTTCTACTCCTAACTGGGGAAATATATGCTCTGTGGAACAATTTTAGGAACATGTCCTTGTATGACGTGGACTTTATGATGGAGGCCATGGTGTTGTGCGCTAGCAACAGATCTTCAGGAGTGAGCTGTGGTAATAGGGTAGACCAATTTTGGGGGCCCGATGCTAGTTTTGAGTAATCAATAGTAGTGCGTAAGGACTGCTGAATATGTTTTAGGTGTAGACGTCTGGTCTTTGCCCTATGTACCAGGTCATCTAATGATTTATCCCAGTCTGTTTCAGAGAGGTGTGAGATGCTGGTGTGTATGAAACTGCGAACCTGGGCATAGGCGAAGGGTGTAATCAGGAGATTTGGAAATGTTTCCCTGAGAGTCATCAGAGGTAAGATAGCTTTCCTATTGAGACATATTAAAGGCTGAATAAATGTGATATTAGCTGCCTCCCATTGGGTAAAAGGATGTGAGGATGCTCTATCTTGAAAAGAGGGGTTGCGCAGAAGTGGGAGAAACAAAGCATGTGTGAATTGGAGGTGGAGATCTGACCTTGACAATTGCCAGGCTCATATTGGGCCAAAAAGTAGTACATTATTTCGAACCTCCGATGGTAGTAACCCCATAGGAGCGTGCAGTGATGCCTTGAGGTCAATTGTTGGGTATAGTCCTTGGTCTATGGCTGTGTTTGTGTAATGGTTACTTCCAGTTATCCAGTCTAGTACGTATCTTACGGCCATTTTACCGCTCCCCTAGAAGGCTTGCATAAAGACTGGGTTCCTTCAGACATTGTTTTGACTCTTTTAAATAACCCTCCCTCTGTGGGGACACCGCATTAACACTTATCTGGTATAGCGGTACTGGGGATTGATGATCCTGGGACCACTGAAGATTACAAACCTACGATCAACCTATAGAGGACCCATCTGGGGGTGATCTTGCCCGCAATTAATCCCGAATTCCATGTTTGAGGGTGGAGGGCAATGCATTGGCTTATAAATCTCTAATTGTATTGTTGATAGCCTTAGGGGTAAAGTGGTAAACGGGGAGGGGGGATTCAAGTGAAATATATGTGTATATAAACTCTTTGCGGTGCCACTATCACACTGTGGGTTACCTCATTCGTTTATCTCTTTCGTATCTGTGCTCCTGCCATACTTGTGTATTTGTATATAAGCGTTTACATGATATCTTTGCCACACTGTGGGGAGGCTCACAAACTGTATTGTTTTTGAAATGTCATGCCAGTATTACCCCACACGTAAAGGATATCCATTCATTTGAACCCACTACTCCACTTAAACATAACAGTGATTTTACGTTTGTCTCACACTGCACTAACCCGAATGCGACCTTTATAAGGGTTGATATCCCACACACTGGTTTAACGTTTAAGTATTCTATAACCCTGATCAGGTAGGGTTCCCGTAAGTTGTCAGCTAAATAAACCTTACAACACATACACGACTTGCTGACCTGTGACTTTTAACCAATTTTTCTTCAATCGTACATACATAGATGTACATAAACCCCATCTGCTGATCTCTCCCCCAGGGGCCAGTGGGCAACTGCGGTATATACAACCCCCATCTCTGTTGGAGTGCTTTTCTCTCAATTGCATTTTCCCTCTGAAAAACCCCCGGCTGTTTCTCCTGTATTTTTCTGACAGGACTGAACTCATTTTTGTCACAGGACTCCTGTGTGTTGATATGTAGCACCCACCGATACCGTGGACCTCCACTCCTCCATACACCTGGCAAATTCAGCTATGGACAAATTCGTGGACTCTCAAAGACGTACACAGAGAAGTAAAGACACAGATAAGGATAAAGG
Organism: Pelodytes ibericus; assembly: GCA_036172795.1. Taxonomy (NCBI): domain Eukaryota; kingdom Metazoa; phylum Chordata; class Amphibia; order Anura; family Pelodytidae; genus Pelodytes; species Pelodytes ibericus. The sequence goes on from CM069861.1 coordinate 63,283,206, forward strand.
CAAAGCCAAGCAGAAAGTGGGCAAAGAAGACCGTGCCCCACAAAACCCCCCTTCGCCGCTTCTCTTCGAAACACAAATCTCGCAAGCTGATTTGACATCCTTTCAGGCTACCGCAACGGCCTTAGAGGTCACAAAGACCCTGATGGCTCTACTGGATGCACGCTTTGCTGAACTTAAAGCAGCAATTGACACAGTGTCCATCACCACCAATGCTAACATGGCAACAATTTCAGAATTGGAAACCAGACAAGGAGTCGCAGAGGAACAAACCCAGCACATACAACTCGAACTTCAAAATCAGCAAACGCTTCTCACCTCCCTCCAGGATAAAATTGATGATCTTGAAAACGGGGAGGAGAAGCAATCTTCGGTTTCTGGGGCTACGGGAATCCATACCGGCATCGGAACTTATCTATCTACTACAACAATGGCTCCCGGATGCCTTGGCCCTGCCTAGACCACACGACAGGCTAATGATCGAAAGGGCATATAGAATTGGCCCGGAACCTCCGGACAAATCTGGCAGACCTAGAGCGGTGATCGTAAAGTTCTTGAACTACGCTGACAAAGAGGCTGTTCTAATCGGCAACCGCAAGTCGAAGGAACTGATGTTTAGGAATTAGAAAATTCTCATATTCCAAGACTACTCAGCCGCGGTCTCCAACAGACGTCGAGAGTTTTCGCAGGTTTGTAAGGAGTTATTCTCTTTGAAAGAACGCTTTGCCTTAATGTACCCAGCCAGACTCAGAGTCTCTCACAAGGACATCCGGAAATTTTCGACTCGCCCCAACAGGCCAAAGATTTCATCCAAATACTACACAACGGGATTGGAGGTTCTCAAACGTTACAATGACTCTATTTTTCTATTTCTACCTCTGGCTTCTGGCTACGAGACTCATGGTTCCGAAGGCCATCAAGATTCAGAGGCCCGAAGATTTTCAAGTCTGACCCAGATAACAACACCTTAGGCATCTCTACACTACAACAGGTGAATTTACGGAGAATCTCTAACGACCATAGGGACTTACTAAATAAACCAATCACACCGAGGGAAGTTTATTTTACCATTACCCACCTCTCCAACCAAAAAACTCCGGGACCAGACGGTTTTTCGGCCGAATACTACAAATTACTCAAACCTGAATTTATAGATACGCTTACGGCCTTATTTAATTTGATCTACATTGATCAAACTCCGGCATCTCCCCTGCTAGATTCTAAAACCATCCTGATACTCAAGCCGGGTAAAAACAAAGAATCTATGGAATCCTATCGCCCCATCGCACTATTAAACTCGGACATAAAAATCCTCACAAAAATTATAGCAAATAGACTACAACAAATATTACCTACCTCACTTCACCCTGCCCAATTGGGGTTTCTGAATGGCTGCTCCCCAACAATGGGTATCCGGACGGCTTTAGCCGTCAACGACCACAACACACTGATAAGTTTAGATGCAAACAAAGCATTTAATAGTATAGATTGGCCACACATAGTCCGCATTTTAAAATTCAGACTGTTTGGTGCCAACTTCCTATCGTTTTTCAGAAACATCTATTCCAACGCCACCACCTCTTTGGTAGTTAATGGCCGTCACTCCACACCCATCCACATCGAGAGAGGGGTGCGTCAGGGTTGCCCCTTTTCTTCAACATGGCACTTGACCCATTGCTTCATATTCTCCACACACACCCCAACATTCCAGGCATAAAGATAGGTTCCTCAAAGTGACGCATTTGCAGATGATATACTCTGCACTGGCCACCTTATCAACAATATTATTGACCGTTTTGGCACCATTAGTGGGTTCACTATCAACTACGCTAAATCAGAAGCTCTGTATTTATGTAATTCGCTCACTCCGCCACATATGCCCTCGACCTCTCTAAAGTGGGCACCTACTTTCCTACAGTATTTAGGAGTTCACATTCCCAAGAAACAACAGACTATATGCACTCAACTACACACCAGTGATAACAAAGATTACCAACGAGCTCACGTCATGGCACATGTTAAAGTTATCATATATTGGCCATGTGGCCCTGATCAAAATGATCAGCTTTCCCAGGCTCTTGGACCCACTTCAATCCCTCCCTCTTTTATTAAGACACAAGGATATCAAACTCCTTAATTCAACATTCCGACGCTTTATTTGGGAAGGGAAATGCCCCAGGATAAGCCTGACTAAACTACAACCACCACCATCCTTAGGAGGTCTAAACATGCCTGACATTCGTGCCTACAACTAGGCTTCTTTACTAAGATTCGCCATTGACTGGATCACAATGAAAACTTACTTTTCCGACCATGTACTTGACCAGAATCTATATCCAGAGATTAATCTCACTGCGCTTCTCCATACAACGGTTGGGCTGCTACCCAATGAGGTGAGAAAGTCCCCTTTACTTTTTGGTCCTATAAGGGCGTGGCAACTTGTTTGGACACAAATGGGCCTGAGTTACACGCACACCACCTTCGCCCCCCTTTTGAGGAACCCATAATTTCAACATGGAAACACCAACTGTCCCTTTATTCAATGGCACAAATTCAACGTACACACCATAAGACCCATGCTCTGTCTACCTAGGAAGGAGCCCCTTAGCCAACATACTATACAGACTAACTTCCCTGACATGCCTTAAAAATTTTTTGCATACGCTCAATTACGGAGCTTTATTGCTCACACCATATCTCACTTTTCAGAAAACGATTGGGACAACCCTTTAGACAATTTCATTGACAGAACACACACTTCTAGATACTCGACGGCACGTTTACGACATCTCTTTTACAAACCGATTGACCATTCTAAAATAACAACGGGACCCAGCAAATGGTTATCAGTCTTACCTACCACATCTATAGATGATCTACTCAAAGCACATAACACATTACTTACCACTATTAAATCCACTACATATAGAGACATGTTTTTAAAAAAATGTCATAGGGCTTATATCTCCCCAACCCAGAGCAAATTGATGTTTTCTAATGCTCAAGATACATGCCCAAAGTGTAACTGCGCACAAGCAGACCTTAATCATTGTTTGCGGTTCTGTAAAATCGTATGCAAATTTCGTGCCAAATTACTCCAATTCGCTAAAACCACACTTGGAATACGATTCCCACTGACCATGGAATTCGCACTTTTTGGCATTACCCCAAACCCGTTCCCTAGAATAAAACTAGCCAGGACACTTATGGCGGTGGCTAATAAAACTATTTTACAGGTTTGGATTCGGAGAGAGGAACCGTCCCTCCAAATGTTCCAAGACAAATTATTTCATTTATTTCGAATGAACTGGCTCACGGAACGCCACAATTCCAACCAGGCCACCAAACGATTTTTTGAGAACTGGCAATACTACATTAACTCTTTATCGCCGGCTGTTAAAAAACAAAATTAAAGGTGCCTTCCAAAACTCGCCGTGGTACATGGATCAAATTTTACAAGGCAAGGACCCTATTCCTTGACTGTTTAGCATTCCCCCTCCCCACCCATTTCACCTCAAAAATGGCTACGGTGTTCCAGGTGTGGTTCACACATGAATCTAATCACATTGAGGTTACGTGATGTAGCGCTGATCCATTATACTGATAACTGCTTGGTCACCCGGCAACTGGAGACATGTTTGTTTGTTTAAAAGTTAGTTTGTAGTTGTTTTATGTAACAATTTTGGCAATCAGGCCCACATATTTTGAAGGTTCAATACTAACTCTAATGTGACAAAGGGCCTAATACATGTACCTATGTTTATGCATGCCAGTTTTGTTACCAAAACAGTCCCATGGGGGACATATTTGATGTTCATCCATATTTTTTCAATGATTGTATTCATGCAAAACCCGAATAAAAATGTAGAAAAAAAAGAAAGTAGTTTGTTGGAGTTTAGTTAAGCTTATCCTCGCTCGTTTCCCCGCCCAGATGAATGAGGTAAACGCAGAATTAAGGCATCTCATGTCTTTTTGTTTCAGTATCAAAGGTAGGTTCTGTAGCGGATACAAAAGACGAGGAAAGCTGATTTTCAGTAATGCCACTCTGCCTACATATGAGAGTATTAATGGATTCCAGGCCATTAGTTCCTCAGTGATTTTTGTTATTATGGGGTTATAGTTTATCGAGTATAACTTGTATGGGATTATTGGCAGGGTTATACCTAGGAATTGTATTGAGGATTGAGCCCACTGTAATGGGGAAGGTGGCATGTGTGGTGGGGTTAGGTCTTTTTGCAAGTATAGTGCTTCAGATTTATGATAGTTGATTGCAAATCCACTGGTCTTACCAAAATCGTCAATGATGTCCACTATTTGTGACCACTCCGTATTTGGGTTATTCACAAAGAGCATCAGGTCATCTGCAAAAGCTACTGTTTTCAGATTTGTCTGTCCTATTTTTATGCCTGCCATTCTGGGGGTAAGATTTATAATGCGGAGAAGGGGGTCTAGAGACAGGTTGAAAAGTAAAGGTGACAGGGGGCAGCCCTGACGTACACCTCTTTCCAGCGGTATAGGTTCTGAGGTCAATCAGTTGATTAATAACGATGTGGTAGCATCCTGGTATAAATTTCGAAAAAATCCTAAAAAATTGGGGCCAAAATATCTGAATTTGAATAACCTGATTAAATGCGTCCAAGATACGCTATCGAATGCTTTACAGGCATCAAGTTGAATTAGTGTGTTTTGATGGGGGAGTTTGCTACTGGGGGCTTGAGTAATAACTGCTATAGCCTGTCTGATTCCTACTGTTGATGATCTGTTGTGAGTGAATCATAGCTGGGAGGGGTGTAGTAATGAGGGAAACATACTTTGTAGTCTATTCGCTATGATTCTTGTGAGAATTTTTATGTCTGAGTTAAGGAGCAAGATAGGCCTATAGGAGTCTATGAGTTCTTTGTCCTTTCCTGGCTTTGCTATAAGGATAGTTTGAGCTGCTGTTAGGGACAATGCTGGAGTTTGATCTATGTAAATTTTGTTAAATAGGGAAGTCATGACGTTTACTATGTCGGGGTTAAGGAGCTTGTAGTATTCGGCTGGAAAGCCGTCTAAACCCGGGGCTTTTTGGTTTTGTAGGGATTTGATGGTATTTATTACTTCAGTTTCTGTAATTGGGGCGTTAAGACACTCTCTTTGGTCATTAGTAAGGCGTTGTAATTGAGCTTGGCGTAGTAGAGAGATGCCTAAGGCCACGTCATCTTGTTGTTTTTGAAAGACTGATTTGTAGTTGTTTGAAAATTCCCTAAGGATGATAGGTAAATCGGTGGTGTTAGAGGACCCAGTTCGTAATTTCAAAATCCAAGTTCGTGGGCGTCTATGCTTCACTATCCTCGAGAGTAGCCTACCCGATTTCCCTCCCCATAGGAAAAACCTCTGCTTGCTTCGTTCAATTTGTCGGTTGGCCCGTTCGGTCAGAAACGTTTCTAGTAGCTGTCTAGCTGAGTCATACAGTGGATATAAAAAGTCTACACACCCCTGTTAAAATGTCAGGTTTCTGTGCTGTAAAAAAATGAGACAAAGATAAATCAGTTCCGAACTTTTTCCACCTTTAATGTGACCTATAAACTATACAACTCAATTGAAAAACAAACTGAAATCTTTTAGATAGAGGGAAGAAAAAATATAAAAATAAAATAATTTGGTTGCAGACTTTTTATATCCACTGTATGTCTGTTTGGCTGTTTTGGTTTTAGTGAGGCTATACGTGCGTTGGGAGGTGACTGTGGCATTCAGGAGGGATTGGTATTTTTTCCTCCATGTTTTTGCTGCCCCTGTTACATAGCTGATAATGTGCCCTCGGAGGACAGCCTTCGAGGTGTTCCAGAGGAGGAGCGGGTCATTCGCATGGGTCAAGTTGTCATCGACAAAGTTGGCCCATGTTGATGAGAGAAAGGACTTAAATCCTGTATTGAGAGTTAGGTATGTGGGAAAAGTCCAGGGTTTATGCAATCGGGTTGTCAAACCCAGGGTGAGAGAGATAGAGATCGGTGAGTGATCCGAAATTACTCTGGTATGTATGGCTGCGTCTGTGATATAAGATAATAAGGGGGCTGAGACTAAGAAGTAATCTATGCATGATTCCGTTGTGTGTACTCTAGATGTATGTGTGTATTCCCTTGATGTTGAATTGAGAATACGCCATATGTCCGTTAGGCCTAATTGTCCCACCAAGAAGTCGATGCCCTCCAGTCCGTGGGTTTGGTTAAGTCTTTGGTTAGTCGAGGTATCAAGCAGCGGATCAGCTAGGGTATTAAAATCCCCGCCCATTACCATGGGTACATCTGGTAGGGTTGTGAGTTTGTTAACTAGTGAGACAAAAAAGTTTTGGTTGGGATAATTTGGGGCATAGATATTTACCAATAACATTTTTACACCATTTACCGTGTTATCAAGGTTTAAGTAGCGTCCTCGTGTATCTACCACTTTTTTATGTATCACATATGAAACGTTACGGCTAAACATAATAGCAACTCCCCTCGTTTTTCGTTTGTAATTAGAAGAGATGCAGTCTTCAATCCATGTGTCACGCAGTACCGTGTGGCATTTGCGGGACCAATGGGTTTCCTGCAGAAATATGATATCAAGGACTATTTAGATGGGCTGTGACCTTTCTTCTTTTTACTGGTGAATTTAGTCCATTGACGTTCCATTATAAAATGCGAAGTCCTGCCTGGGTGGTGGTGTCAGAGGAAGAATAGTTCTGGGGGTTGGTGTCAGCCAATCCCTTGTCTTTTCTAAGGTGACGTAAGGAGGTCAGCATGTTGTGTGAAGCTCCCTTCGTCCCAGCAAGCGAAGAGATCACTTCTCGTTACTCTGGTATAGACGAGGTGGAGAGAATATTGAGGCATAAGTTGGAGAACCACTTGGAACAACAAGAATAAAAAACTTAAAATAGTCAAGATGCCCAGAGGGCAAGTGGTTTGTAATTTTGGAGGTCTCATTCTTCAACAGGAAGAGGTGGGCCACCTCCCGTATCAGGGATAGTTTTCAAAAATTCTGTAGCTTTGTGTGGAGAGTCAAAGAATTTGTCGTCGCCATTTAAAGTGATGCGTAGACGTGCTGGGTACAGTAACGCAAAGCGAATTTTGCGTGCAAAGAGTAGTTTGCAAGAACTCCCTGCGTTTGCTCGAGACTGTCGCCGAATAATCCTGGAATATCAGCACTCTTTTGTTGCGGAATAATCTTTGCATTTACGGTAATCTGACAGAGTCGCTTCTTTATCAGCAAAGTTTAGAAATCTCGCAATGACTGTTCTGGGGCATGTCACCGTGTCTTGAGGTTCCGGCCCGATGCGATGAGCCCTCTCAATCACAGGTTTGTCGTGTGATCGGGGCAATCTCAGAGCTTCGGGGAGCCACTGTTGTAGCATATGTGCAAGGTCTGTCGGAGGGACAGATTCTGGTATTCCCAGGAAACGTAAGGTTGTTCCGTCTCCCTCTGTTCTCAAGGTCATCGACTTTTTCTTGCAAGGCAAGGATCAGAGAGTTCTGATGCTGAACCTCTCTCTGCAAGTGTTGAGTGTTTTCTTCCGAAGTACCTTGCCTGAGTTCCAGTTCTGCAATGCGGCAGTATTTTCCGCAGTGGCCGTGGCAGCTGTGTCTATGGCAACCTTAAGCTCTGCAAATCTTGCGTCCATGAGTGGCATCAATGTCTTAGTCACTTCCAGTGCCATTAGTGTGGCTTGGGAAGGGGGTGTTCCCGCTGTCATTGCGTCTACTTCATCCGAAGATGGGGGTGAGCGTTTGTGAATTGGAGATGTGTCTTTAGTCGGTTTTGACTTGCTTTTCTCCTTGTCTTTTGATTTCTGAGTGCGTTTGTGGACATCCACAAATTTGTCCATACTTTGACTCATGCCACCACCAGATTGGAGGGGGACACCACCAGGGACGATTTCCGTCAACAATTACATACTTTGATCGCTAAGCGGCAAGTTTCTCGGTTAGCAATAGTAAGAAAAAGAGCTCGGTCTCAGAATCAATAAGTCTTGCAAATTAAGGCAGGTTATAATACAATCTGTGGTATGGTTTAGTTGTGTGTTGGAGGTGGCAGACGCAACCCATAACATGGGGGGGTTATGTCTACCGGCCCCAGTCACCCCTTCTTATATAGCAAAATTATGAAACACTGTGCAATGTCATAGGTCGTGGTAACCACCTCTGTGCGATACTCAACACAGAAGTGTACCACTAAAACTGCATGACTTTCTAGTTAGAAAAATGTCTTCTATATGCATTTACTAAGATGCGGGGTACAGGATTCTAAGTAACAAAACAGTAAAATGTACAATGCACTAGTTTACAATGGTTGAGCGTTTTCACAATTGTAGGATACAGTAGGAATATTCAGCCCAGAATATGGTTGTGGATGACTGCCCGGTGTATCTTAAAGATTGAAAGGTGGAGATCCTTTCAGCATAGTCTAGGGTTATCTACACAGCTTAGGTCTGAGGCAATATGGTGGGCTGTGGGCTTAAAGTGAGTCTGTCTGGTTATGCACACCGCTCTGAAAGGTTTGTTTCTAATGGTTGATCCCGGGTGTGTATGGGGCAGATGAGGGTCAGTACTCACAAACCAGAGTGATCTCTTGTTTCTTGAGACAGTATTCAGAAGGATGGCAGCTGTACAAAAATCAATGTCCTACCCCACCGTCACCACGGGCGTGAGGGTTCCTTTGACTGATTATCCATAAAAGAGGTCCCTTCAGGGAAGCCACCGGATTAGTAAAAAGGAGACGGTGGAGAGTTCTAGCTGCACTCCAAGGGGAATAGAGTAGTGTAGGGGTTATGTACAAAGGGAGAAGGCGCTTAAGTTGAAGGCAGGAGGCCAAGGGGTCCGAAGGTGATGCTTCCTCACCGGATCACCCCAGATTGTCTCTAGATTTTTCACCCCTTTCAATACAGTTGCAGGCCAAAGGTAAGGGATGAAAGTGGGGTCAACAGCGAGTATTATCCCACTGGGTGTGATTACAGGGGTCCAGGCCCAGGTGTATTCAGTGTAGGGAAAGTTCTAGTCGCAGTATGGCTGCCATGTCTTTCCTTGGGCTAAGAGGAGAAAAAGGATTTTGACTTTCAGTTTTGAAATAGTCCTGAAAAGCGGGTTTATCGTGGGGACACCAACATACAGTTTTAACAAAATGTGGGCTCAAGGGTCTCGGGCGTCGGCAGGGAGAGAGAGGGCCCTTGTCACAAGATGGCCACTGCGCGGTAAAACTTCCCGCCCAATCTGTCTCTATGTGAAGAGAGGAGTTTTCACCTTACCACTTCTGAGTTCAGGCTGGACTCTCCACTGCCGTCGGTGAAACGCCCGCCGTCTGTTTCAGCCTTTCCCGCCGTCCATGGTGGTTCCCGCATGCAGAAGTTGGCAATCACTGGTGGGTAAAACCTCCGGTGGGGGACTCACTCAGTTTGTAGATGCTCCAGGGGGGCACCACTGTCCGTCAGACGTATGCCTGAGTGTTTTGGGAGACACGGGTCGGGCAGGGTTGTCCAAATTTACTTTTAGACTCGGAGCTTCTCTGATGTGCGACCAGCCATGTCGGTAGTTGGCCACTTCCCCAAACACTTTTTCTTAAAGGACCAATTGCCTTAAATGAATTGTACGTCCATTTGTAACCGGTGGACTGGTGTTTTATAAAGTCATAGTCTTCGGTCAGAGTCCCTTGGTGCCGAGCGAAAGCGTGAAGGAGAAGTGGCTATCTGTGATATCAGATTCAACTACTGCACCCATCACTCTTTAAGCCACACAGGACTTTCTCAACATGTATATAATCCGACAACAGGTCGGCTTTCGGCTTCCTGAGGTAACTCCCCCACAGAAACTCGTTGCCCATCCCCAATGTACTGTATTTACGGCAAGTTATCAAACTCGGTGTGAAATCACCTCACACGGCCAGCTTGAACCGCCGGGGCTCCATACTTGGTGTTTTTAAAGAAAACATGTTTTCTAATAAAGGGTTCAATGACCCAATTTAGAGGATGCAGTATTTAAGAGCAGCTCCAATCAGTCTCTATATGCACCTGGATGAAGCCGACTGACGGTGAAACGCATAGTGGTCTTTTTTGTCCTGTTCTGGTTCCCATGGCTGGTGCAAGTTACTGAATGAACTCTCCTATTTTCTTCTTTAAAAGTTCCTCCGAATCCATTTGTGAGCTAAACACCAAAAATCCTACCTAAATATATTTATAACATCTTAAATCATATATATCTGCTTTGCTTATAGAATCATATTTTGCTTTAAAAATACAAATGTAACTTTTCTTTTTTTTTTTTGCTAACGTGTCCAGTCAGCTTTGGACTTAGGAATGGCCTGACTAAATTAAACAAGATAAAGCATAAAAACTCCCCCTAATCAATAATGATTTAGTTAGTGACACAAACCAGCAACTACACGCTGTGATTTAAATTCTAATAAGTAACTGAATGATACAAGTAAATAGAAGCCTGTGATTAGACATCTGGGTCAGGTAGGTCAGAATAACCTACATGACCTAAATGTTTTAAAGCATCACATGAACACATGTTATTTTTATGATTAATGTTTAAATAATTAATTGATGAAAAATGTATAAATACTGAAGTGTGTTATATGCAAATTAGACTTGACTGAAAGAGGCTTTCCCACCTTACGGTCGACTCTCCTTGATTGCGCAATAAAGACAACCTGCTTCCAGCTACTCCGTCTCTGTCTCATAATTGACTCCGTGAAACAGAGGTTGAACCGTTTTGGACAACAGAATTGGCGACTTCTGGCGAGACTCCAATCTCCTGACTGCGTGATACATACTGGGCCGGTGAACCAGAGGTGAGAATGCCGGCTTGTGGATCCGTTGTGTCCAACCTCATATCTGCTATCACCGATCCTGTGTGACTCTGCATCTCAGGTAACGGAGCCTAAAGGACCAGTGGAAGTAAGAAAGGAAACAGACAGTAATCTGACTGACGCAACCTGCTCTTCAAACTGCCAGGTAATATGAACTTTCGTTACTTATTAAGTGCATAAGTGTAAAGCGAGTTCAGGGAACTTTGGAGACTTATCATTAAGTTTATAAGTGTCGGATCGAGTTCAAGGGACGCAAGAGGTTGGTGCACTTCAGTATTCTTGCAGGATAGTCCAGGAATCTAATGGGGGCCAGTCACAGCAAAGCATCAAGATGTACCCCGTTACAATGCATACTTGATAACTGGAGTCTAGTTACCGGGTATTCAAAGGAATGTGATACGGAAATGTTTGTACACTTATGCAAGGTGGTCTGGCCAGGATTAGGGACCGATTGGCCACCGGTCGGCAGTTTGGAGACAGGTGATATTTTGTCTTTACGTAAGGTGTTGATGGAGCAGGGACGTTGGGAGCCAGACTTCAATAAAAGTAATTTGTGGTTGGAAGCTTCATATATGGTAAAAACCTTGTTTGATGGATGCAAAATGAATGCCAAACAGATTGATAAAAATATCCGTGTCAAGAATAAGGTGCTGTTTGTTAGTAATGAGAAATGTAATTTGAATTTGAAACATGTGAATGAACGTGAGCCGTGCAAATTCCCTTTGTCAGTTCCCAGACTGTATCCTCGTCTACCTAAGGAGGCTACTATTCCAGCCTCCACAGGCGATAGGGCTGCAGTCTCGGATAAACCACCCCCACCCTACCCCATGCCGGCTGAGAGTGGTGTGGGTGTGAGTATGAAAGGTGAAGGCCCCGTGTGATATTGAGAATATGAATGATGATGAGTTGAGAGAGTACGTTAGTAAGTTGAGATTGGAATGAAAGCCATCCAAAGTATGGATGGATACCCGAGCTGCAACTAAAAAGAAAATTGTTCAAGGTGATCTGGTTGCTCCCCTCAGAGATACTATGGTAACTGATGCTGGGGGAAAGATTGTAACAACCCCACATTTAGCGAAGACCCTAGTAGAATTACTGCTCTCTTTCATACAATCTTTCAATCCTTCCTACCCAGTTGGGGAAGATGACCGGACCCTGTTGCATAGCCTCCTTACCCCGGAGGAGATGAGACAGGTTCTGGAGAAGGGAAGGACTATTGTTGACAGAGAGGAGTATCAAGGTGTGGAGGACGTATTCCCTGATAAGGACCCTCAGTGGGATCTTAATAACTATGAAAAACTGTGGTTTTTGAAAGGTTATAGAAATATTGTTTTTAAAGCATTGCAAGAGTGTGGTAAACAACTCATATATTTCTCAAAAGCATATATGAAACAAGACAAGAGAAGGATTAGAATCCAGCTGCATTTTGGTATAGATTGGAGGAAACTGACAGGGTGCAAGTAAGTTTAGATCCCGGTGAAAATAAGAATCCAAGGCTTTTGATGACTCTTATTGTGGGAGAAAGTTACACATGTATACATGGAACATTCAATAAGACTGAAGATAAGATGGCAAATATGTGCGGGAAGCAGTAGAGATGGCGCAGAAAGTGTTTATGTACCGGGAGGCAGAAAAGAGTTAGGCAGAAAGGAGTTAGGCAGAAAGATAGAGCACAGAGTGCAGTGACTGGTGATTTGACATCAGTTAGGGGAAAGAATGAGAAGGTTGAAATAGATGAATACTTTTACGCTAAAACATTTGGTATAAATATATAATTTTATTCTGACATTATTTCTACACACATCTCACTATACTGTTTTGGTTTATCACAAAGATACAAGTTTTGAAAGTTATTATTTGTTTATGCTATCCTCTCACCGCATATTAATTATTTATTTTGGGTTAATTGATTCAGTTCTGTTATAGCAAGCGATAATTAGGTTGTTGCTCCAAACTGATTGACCAGCTTAAGTATATGTTTTGGTAGCACTATCATTTATAACATTTGTAAGCATGCATGACCCAAGTGTATGTCCCAAGCATAGAAAGGAAGGGACAGGTGTCACATCAGGGAAGGAAGAGATATGAGCAAGTTTAACGAGCTGGAATAAATGTATGTTTTCTCGAGTGAAGAGGGAAATCTACCCCATATCAGAGGAGGGTAAAAGATGAGGTTAATAGCAATTAGGGGGGCGCTTCTGCAGAAATGCAGAAACATGTTTCTTGTAAATGCAGGAGCTTTTTATTCGGTGGTACCAAATATCACTGGAAATGTCATTTGAGTAAAAAGACCACCACAATCATTGGTATAGGTGGCATTCCATCTAAAACATACTTTCTAGAGCCCTTAAGTGTTGAAATTGATGGCATGAAAGTAAAACATGAATTTGTACTCTCTAAAAAGAATGTTGGTTGGTTTGTTTTGGGAAGAGAGATACTTGCTAAACTATGTACTAAGATTTATTTTACAGACAAGCAATCACCCTTTCCACCCGTCTGCTACTGCAATATCACATGGCACTGATTGGAAAACACACTGACTCAAAGTTGCAAAGTATCCCACCTGAAGTGCTGCAGCAGACCCTTCCAAGTACATAGGTGGATGATAGCCATGTACATCTCCAGTTCACATATAGCAGTATTCTCTAAGCCAGCAGGCATGCAAAGGATTACAGCCAGTAATACAGACTTTTATCATGAAATAACTTTTTATCCACCTACAAGGCTCCTAGTTTGGTTGCAAAGAAACAGACAGCCAACATGCCCACATACAGACTGATACAGGATTTACGGGCTAACAGCCAGGTACCCCAGCGTTCGTAATCCTCATACCACCCGATCCAACATTGGTGACCAATATGGATGTGTCACCACACTGGACTTAAATGATGCTTTCCTTTGTTTTACAATTGCTAAGAAAAAGTCAGCTACTGTTTGCATTTCAATGGGCAATTCTGACGATGGAGTTAAACAGCTCATCTGGATTCAATTTACAGAATCTCCTTCTGTCTTGTTGGGTCAGTTGAGCAAGGACTTGGCTCAGTGGGGGCATACATCTGACTCACTGCTAATCCAGTATGATTTGTTGCTGGCAAGTCCACAAAAGACCACAACATCAGAGACTTTATTTCATTACTTAACCATCTACATCAATGTGGATATAAGGTGGCAAGAGAAAAGACTATCATGGCTCAAACTAAAGTGGAATTCCTTGGATATATAATTTCCAGAGGTGCCCGACAGAGGTGGCACCGAAAAGAACTAAAGCCATTTATGGGATACCCCTCCCTACAACTAAAAGGGAACTTCAAGCATTCCGGGGGATGATAGGATTTTGCCGCCTGTGGATTTTGGACTTTGGAACTCTAACCAAAAGACTGTATGAGAAATTAACCCTTGCACAACCATAAAAATTGATATGAGAGCAAGATGAAATAAAAGACTTTACTCAAATCAAAGAGACTCTTATGAAAGCCCCAGCTCATGCCTTACCTGACTTTGACAAACTTTTTCAGCTCTACACTCATGAGAGGCAAGGGGTCGCATCAGCAGTCCTCACTCAACCTTTCTGAGGATCTCAAAGACCTGTGGCCTACTTCTCTAAACAACTCGACCCTGTCGTAAGAGGATGGCCAGCGTGCATCAGAACATTGGCAGCAGTGGTTCTTACTATCAAAGACTTAAACAAGTTAACCCTTGGACAACCACTCAGAGTCCTTACGAATCATGCCGTCTGTCAGCTGATAGATGGAGGAGCTGCCGGATTTCTTACTCCTGCACGGCTTGGACAATGTGAGGCTATTCTCCTCTGACCCTTGAACCCTGCCACACTTCTTCCAGACTCTACACAACATGAAAGACATGATTGCATTGAAATCATAGAGCAGGCAACAATGCCAAGACCAGACTTGAAAGATAGTCCCGTACACAGTGCTGATTATGAACTTTATGTCGATGGTTCCAGTCGTGTAGTAGAAGGTATATGAAAGACTGGATATACAGTTGTTACTCAAAGTGGAGTGATTGAAGCTGGACCCCCTCCCTCCTTGCCTGTCAGCACAGGGGGCTGAACTGACAGCATTAACTGCAGCTCTGAAATTCAGCAAAAACAAAAGAGTAAACATTTACACAGACTCAAAGTTTGCCTTTGGAGTAGTACACGCCTCCGGTGTACTTTGGAAGGAAAGAGGATTCCTGACAGCTAGAGGAACAAAGATACAGAATGGCAGACAAGTTAATGAATTGCTTGACGCTGTCCTACTACCAACGGAAGATGCAGTGATACACTGCTGGGCACATCTCAAAGGAGAGTCTGACATAATCCAAGGAAACAAGATGGCGGATCTGAAAGCAAAAGAAGCAGCTATGCAACCAATAGCTACTGAAGCTGGCATGCTACCTGCAGATCTTGATCTACCCAAAGAACCCATTTATACAGAAGAAGACAAGAAGATAGCAGCAAAACAATATGCTGTTTTTAAGGAAGGAAAGATGTGGATTCACCATTTGAGAGTTAACGCCGCACTTTTGGACATTTCCCAACAGGAAGAGACTGTTTAAAGATCCTGGACAGCAGAAAGCAGCAAAGGACTTACAACTTCTCTTCAAAAGGGACAACATGAACAACAAATAGGTGTTTTGATGGGCACAATAATCCCTGACCACCTTGCCAGCGGAGGAAAGCCGAGATGCTGATGACAGATCTCGTGAAGATAATAATGAATCACCCACTATTTTCTAACAAATACACATGTTTAGATGACACTTGGTACATATTTGTTGCTGCATTAGTGGCTTCTTCAGTTGGAATTGCAATAATTATTGGTGTGCCCTGCTATTCAGTTATATCTGGAGGTCATGAAAATAAAAGGTTAATAATATGGGGGAGGGATATATCCCAGGGAAAAAGAATTTTCAGTTTGGGAAGAAAATATCCGTCCTAAGCCTGAAAGAAGATAAATGGAGTAGCATTTTTGGATCAATCTTCACAAATGTTGGTGTGGCTGATTTATACAGACGGGTTAACAATATGGCTACTATTCTAGATTATGAACTGAATGTTACAACCGATACACTTAGAAAGTTGAATTGAAGAACAAATGCAGATTAGAATGGTTGCATTACTTGCAACTAAAGGAGGAGTGTGTGCCCTGATTGGTGAGCAGTGTTGTGTGTTTATCAAGGATAATACAGGAGATATAGAACATAACATAGAAAATGTAAAGGAGGCCCAAGAAAGCCTGAGACAAGAGACAGGCAGTGATTGGTTATTGTCATGGTTACCTAAAGCTAAATGGCTGAGAAGTCTAATAGGAGGAATACTAGTCTCCTTGGAATTATTGATTGTAACATGCTGCTGTATACAATGCATTCCAAATCTAAAGAAGGTATTATGCTCCCGTCCAAGAATTATGTATGATGCCATGCCTCTAAGAACTGTATCGCCTAAAATCCCAAGGTACCGTCAAGGCCCCAGGAGGTAAAAGGTATCAACAATTAAGGATGTGTTTTTGTGGACATACAAATATTATGATATTTGTGTCCAAAAGGGAGGATTGTGAGCTAAACACCAGAAATCCTACCTAAATATATTTATAACATCTTAAATCATATATATCTGCTTTTGCTTATAGAATCATATTTTGCTTTAAAAATACAAATGTAACTTTTCTTTTTTTTTTTGCTAACGTGTCCAGTCAGCTTTGGACTTAGGAATGGCCTGACTAAATTAAACAAGATAAAGCATAAAAACTCCCCCTAATCAATAATGATTTAGATAGTGACACAAACCAGCAACTACACGCTGTGATTTAAATTCTAATAAGTAACTGAATGATACAAGTAAATAGAAGCCTGTGATTAGACATCTGGGTCAGGTAGGTCAGAATAACCTACATGACCTAAATGTTTTAAAGCATCACATGAACACATGTTATTTTTATGATTAATGTTTAAATAATTAATTGATGAAAAATGTATAAATACTGAAGTGTGTTATATGCAAATTAGACTTGACTGAAAGAGGCTTTCCCACCTCACGGTCGACTCTCCTTGATTGCGCAATAAAGACAACTTTCCTGCTTCCAGCTACTCCGTCTCTGTCTCATAATTGACTCCGTGAAACAGAGGTTGAACCGTTTTGGACAACACATTGAATGTTTGATTCACATGGACAGTTTCGGTGTTAAGCCTTTCATCTCCTCACATGAACCCTTCGGACGAATTCATTCATCAACATTTCGGGGTCTCAGGTTTTCATCTCCATTTACGAATTGTATAGACAAATCCATTCATCCGGTCCACTTAGACGAATTGATGGCTATTGTGCCAGCAGGACATCGTGGTATAGTCAGTGTCGACTTACAGACACAAAATGCTGGTACTGGGTTCCCTTTATTGGGTCTCACCATCGCATCTTGTAAGGCTCCATTACTGCCACTGTTTTTATATTTTTTGGTCTTTCTTGCTTTTAATATATTACTACAAGTGTATTTATTGTTTTTATGTCATTTTTGTTTATTGGTTCATTAACGTCTTAATTTTTCTATTATTAAATCTTTATATATTTTTTAAAACATATCTAATTTATTCAATCATTTCTAAATTAATTTATTTATATACAGAAAACACTATGGTTTAATTCTTATGGGTTTTTTCATATTTTTGTTATATCTATCAAAATCTGCCGACTGATCGCCATCAAATATTTATTTGTTTAAGTATATCCAATATACATAATCACTTTTTTTTTTTATTATTATCGAAATAATTGCTCTTCATTTATAATAGCTTTTTCAGGTCTGTTTTTGTCACATTTATTATTATTATTCTCTCTTTATTTCATCACTTAGTTCTTTTATTTAGCGCTCCAACCCACTTTT
The DNA here is from genome assembly GCA_036172795.1 of Pelodytes ibericus. Taxonomy (NCBI): domain Eukaryota; kingdom Metazoa; phylum Chordata; class Amphibia; order Anura; family Pelodytidae; genus Pelodytes; species Pelodytes ibericus. Next base: position 63,300,902 of record CM069861.1, read on the forward strand.
TCTTATATATAGCCGACAACTGCTTCCAGTTGTACCATTGAAGTGCCACTAAGAATCAATCTTGTCTATTTTTGTCTTTTATATTGACACTTTGCTTAAAGAGCTGTGAAGCTATTTAAAAAACAATGTCTGGCACCTTTGTAAAACAGTATAACATTATTTTGTGTACATATTTTTGTCTTTTCAGAATATATACTCAGGGCCGCTATCAGGAATTTCAGGGCCCCTTACTGAACACATTTTCTCGGGCCCCTCCCCCCGATAAATATCTCCCACTCGCCCCACCTACCCTCACAAGCATGTTATCCCAGTCTAATGTAATATGGAGGGTGGTTGCGAACAGTTGGTCAATATGCCAGTAATATTTTGCCACTCAATATGCCAGTAATATTTTGCCATTTAATATGCCAGGATTTTGCCCCTCAATATGCCATTCTTTTCCCATTTAATATGCCAGTATTTTCCCCCTCAATATGCCAGTATTTTTCCCCTCAATATGCCAGTATTTTGCCCATCAATATGCCAAGATTTTGCCAATTAATATGCCAGGATTTTGCCAATTAATATGCCAGGATTTGCCCCTCAATATGCCAGGATTATGCCAATTAATATGCCAGGATTTTGCCAATAATAAGCCAGGATTATGCAAATTAATATGCCAGGATTTTGCCCCTCAATATGCCAGGATTTTGCCCCTCAATATGCCAGGATTATGCCAATAAATATGCCAGGATTATGCCAATAAATATGCCAGGATTTTGCCAATTAATATGCCAGGATTTTGCCAATTAATATGCCAGGAATTTGCCCCCGAATATACCAGGATTTAGCCACTCAATATGCCAGCGTTATCACCCTCCTCCCCCCTTCCCCATTACTTACCTCCTTGCTGCTGTCTCCCGGCTCTGCAGGTCCGCGGCTGTGAGGGAAGCGTTCTGCGCTCTCCTCCAGCTGCGCGGCTTCAATAAAATTTGTTTAAAAAAAAAAGCGACCTGAGTAACACTGGTCGCATTTTTTTTTTTTTTTAACAAACTTGATTGAAGCTGCGCAGCTGGAGTGGAGTGCAGAACGCTTCCCTCACAGCCGCAGACCGGCTTAACAGAGGGGGTGGATTGGAATTCTTTTTTGTTTCCTGGCGTGACCTGGGCTACCAGTATCGCCCGTCACCCCCTGATTGCGGGCCTGTATATACTAATGAGGACCTTCAAGCAAGAATCTGCACGAACACAGTACTAAGTATCTTTTATATTTGTTTTGTCACACTTTATATTCAAAATTGAGTATTAACATGGACCTATAAAGAATAATTATATCTTCCTCTCGTCAATATCCATTTTAATACATGCTAATATCGAAATGGCCTTTGGAGCCACCAGCTCGCACAGTCTATTGTCTACAATTTTTCCCAAATGTTTTTCATTAGTAGATTTCCTCAAGGAAATACCATTTAAACTAAGTTACATTTCTATTAGTTTACCCAAAATACATTTCACATTTATGAGTTCTTTTTGCTGATTTTGGATGTTCTGAGGATCAATGGAGCTGGATGTGCACCCCTGGGATATATTTCCTTTTGTGTTACATTGAATCTCTTTTGCCATTTATCTGCCCAATTTGTCCTCTTGCTGTGAATACGCATCAAGTCCAGACTGTACTACTCAACTTAATTGTGTCATCAGGAAACACGAGAGACGAGAGAGCAATAATAAACAAAATTAAAAAGAAGAGGAACCAGGACAGATCCCTGTGGTATTCCACTTATCACATCTGTCCATTAACCCCCACTCTGACTCCGCGTGAGTGTCAGTGTGTATGTGGGCGAATGTCAGTGTGTGTGTGCACGAGCGAGTGCCAGTGTGTGTGTGTGTGTGTGTGTGTGTGTGTGTGTGTGTGTGTGCATGCACAAGTGTCAATGAGTCTGTGTGCACGTGTCAGTGTGCATGTATGAGCGAAGACAGCTTAAGTTTGCATGTGTGAGCAGGAGAGCGTAAGTTTGCATGTGTGAGCGGGAGAGTGTAAGTTTGTGTGTGTGAGCGGGAAAGTATACCTTTACGTGTGTGAGCGGGAGAGGTTAAGTTTACATATGAGAGAGTAAGAGTTAGCTAAAGTAGGAAAGAGAGTGGGAGAGAGAAAAAGACAGAGAAAAATCATAATTACATATTGCTACTGATTACCTTTGGTTTACAACCTAAAGTGAAGATGTCAATTAGGTAGTGTGAGGTTTACCTGAAGAGGAGGTTTGCGACTGTTCTGGGTTGCTGACACTTTGAGAACCACGATCCCTTTGCTTTCCTTCTAAAAAAAAAAATCCAAAAGTTCAGAAAATGTTACACTTCACATAAAACTTATCACAACTAATCAAACCCCCTACATTTCAAGTACCTGAGGTATTCCAAGACTGTGATCTCATTTCATTACATTTGGGGGGGGGGAAAACCTACGTTACTAATTAAAGGGACAGTTTCACCTAGCTTATTTTATGTATGCTGTACTTATATGATTCCTTTATATCTAAAATGTACCTACTATATTTTAAAACAATCTACAATTGTTCTTTAATTGAAAATAATTTCATAAGGTCCTCTAAATTCAGTGATATCCAATAAGGAAAGCTTGGAGATATTAGCAGGACTCTTGCTTTTGCATCAGCAATACATCTCTTGAGGATTTGAGAAAGAGTTGAGGTCAAGGTAGGTCTGTTTTTTAATTTCTGTTAACCTTATTTGATTTAGTGCATTAAAAAAGAATTACCTCACAGCCAGGAAAGCATAAGGCTGCATGTAAATTTAAATAATTATGGGTGCTCCTAACAGCATTGCCCATAAGAGGAACCATAAACACAGAAATAAAACTGCCACCTAATATTTCAGCTTCCAGATTCAAAATGATATGAAGGACAACACTCACACTAGAGGCGTAACTAGAAACCACCGGGCCCCGGTGCAAAAATTGCCCTGCGGCCCCCCCCGACCCCACCATGCAACTCCATCCCAGAAATGCCACTTTCATGGCTCCCAAATGTACCACTTTCTGCAGGACTTTGGTAGGCTATCCTGCCAACCATTACCTCTGTCCCACGTTTTGGCACAGATGTAGAGTTAGGTGGGACAGCTGAGTTTCAGACTGCTGTTTACACCATTGCAGGTCTTCCAAAGGTCTGCTCTGTGTTCCCCGAGAAGCATCAATACTGAATTAGGGTGTATTTACATATTAACATTTGTATGCATTATCTTCATCAAAGGCAATCACAGAGAGAAAGAGAAGTGGCATATACAACTTCCCATATTGTGATCTGCCATGTATTAATCATATACAGGGCTTGACAAATAATTGTAGACGTAGGAGCCATAGATACCAGTTTTATGTAAAAAATCTCTCTGCCCTGGTTATATATAAAAAGTTTTCCAGTGCCACCATCTATAAAACTTTCCAAAATGCCACATGCATAATATAAAATACTAGACATTAAGCCCGTTAAATTAACGGGCGCTAGAACATATGTTCTGTCTCTCCCCCCCTGCCCTGTCTCTCTCTCCCCCCTGCCTGCCCTTCCTCTGTTCTCTCTATCTCCTCCCCCCTGTTCTGTCTCTCTCTCTCCCCATTCCCCCTGTTCTGTCTTTCTCTTCCTCCATCCCCGCCTGTCTCTCTCTCCCCCTTCCCCCTGTTCTGTCTCTCTCTCCCCCCCTGTTCTGTCTCTCTCTCTCCCCCCCTGTACTGTCTGTCTCTCTCTCTCCCCCTTGTTCTGTCTCTTTCTCCCTCCCTCTGTTCTTTCTCTCTACCCCCTGTTCTGTATCTCTCTCCCCCCTCCAGCTGTTCTGTCTCTCCCCCTCCCCCTGTTCTGTCTTTCTCTCCCTCCCTTCCCCTGTCTGTCTCTCTCTCTCCCCCTTCCCCCTGTTCTGTCTCTTTCTCCCTCCCTCTGTTCTTTCTCTCTACCCCATGTTCTGTATCTCTCTCTCCCCCTTCCAGCTGTTCTGTCTCTCCCCCTCCCCCTGTTCTGTCTCTCTCTCCCCCTTCCCCCTGTTCTGTCTGTCTCTCCCCGCCTGTTCTGTCTCTCTCTCTCTCTCCCCCTGTTCTGTCTGTCTCTCCCCCCGTTCTGTCTCTCTCTCCCCCTTCCCCCTGTCTGTCTCTCCCCCCCTGTTCTGTCTCTCTCTCTCTCTCCCCCTTCCCCCTGTTCTGTCTCTCTCTCCCTCCCTCTGTTCTTTCTCTCTACCCCCTGTTCTGTATCTCTCTCTCCCCCCTCCAGCTGTTCTGTCTCTCCCCCTCCCCCTGTTCTGTCTCTCCCCCCTGCCCTGTCTCTCTCTCCCCCCTGCCCCTGTCTCTCTCTCCCCCCTGCCCCTGTCTCTCTCTCCCCCCTGCCCCTGTCTCTCTCTCCCACCCCTCCCCTTCCTTTGCCTTCAAAGGTGGATACAGGGAGGGGGTGGAGCTAACCGGCTGAGCGGTGTAGCTCCGCCCCCACCCTGTGAAGCAGATCAGCGTCTGCTTCACTGGGAGCCCAGGTCAGCAAGAGAAGGTGCTGCTCAGGCTCCCCATGCTTAATGCAGGCATGGGGAGCCGAGCGGCACTTTCTCATGGTGCCAGTGGCCCCCCGTGAAGCAGACGCTGCTCTGCTTCACAGGGTGGGGGCGGAGCTACACCGCTCAGCTGGTTAGCTCCGCCCCTCCCGGGATCTAGCAGAGCATGCCGAGCAGAGGGCTGGTGACCCCCCTCTTTAGATCTCCCCCAGCCAGTGCCTCTACCGGCTTTTTTTTTTTTCTTTGGGCGGGAGGGAGTCTCTGCATTCCAAGTCCCAACAACTGTGCGTGGGGCACATGCGCAGAAGCGCAATCCCACGGACACAGGGACTGGACGCAGAGACACTTGAACATTATTATAGAGGATTTTTATTCAATGTATAACTTGCCATATGGCAATAATGTCACTGCTACATATCATTTATACATTTCCACTGTACTATATAAATATACACACGTATAGATTTACCCAGTGTACTTCCACATATAGCAACATAGATTACCCCAGTGCAATGCCACATATAACAACATAGATTACCCCAGTGCACCGCCACGTATAGAAACATAAATTACCCCAATGCATCGCCACATATGGCAATACAGATTCAAAATACATTTATAAAGAATTCAATAATTCTAATAGCATATAAATATACAAGAGAATAGAAAGATTAAAGCTGCATTTATTTTACAAAACAGATGCACTCTTTTTTTTTTTTATCAGTGATAGGAATGTCTAAAACTGTTTACATCTAGATATTTTGCTTTCTTGTTTCAAAACAAATTAGTGTTCTGCTTCTGTTATTGGAAATAGAGAGCCTTTAACTTTTATCATGCTGTGAATTTTGAATGTCAAAAGCTAACAAAGCTGAAGGGGAGATTATAATCCACATTATTAAGGTTGCGTGATGACGTAGACGCATCCGGAGGCGGATTTAAGGAGGTCCGGCAAGCTGGAACGGAAGAACTAGCAACGAGACAACCGCCCCTTACACCGAATACTAGGAGATGAAAAGATCCCTCGTAGCAAGAGCGAGAAGCGCTGAAAACTGTAGACCACCCGGCCAACATTTATGAAGGTGCGACTGACGGAGGCTGCTATCAAAGTTCCTGAACAAAATAATGATAAGTACCAAGATAAAGTATTGTAACTGTGAAGCCTTGTTGTTTATGTGCTTGTGTTTGTTACACTTGATGAAGTTGGGCAATGACAAAGTTTTTCACATCTGATATAAAAGGGTGTAACTGAACCATCGGCAGACAAGTGGGGCATAAATACACTTAATATACCTACTTTCAGGGACTAAAAGTAGGGGGCTATCCTAATAATAAAAACTTTAACAGAAAACAGAGGTAAAAGAGTCTAAGGAGGAGATGAGTGTGAGATAAAGCAAAAATGGCTAAAAAAAGATCTCAAGTTAAACCAACTACAAAAAAAGAAAAAAAAAAGATGCAAAGATAGAAAAAGCCTCAGCAAACTTCTTCTCCCCTTTAAACAAAACGAGTAACGACCGGAAAGAGGAAGACCCCTCATTAACCATGTCCCACTTAGAAGAATCCCTTAGTAACTCTAAAGGCTTAAATGAAGCCTATATTACACAGAATTGTCTGGACTCCCAATTGGAAGCAATAACCCAGCAATTAAATACTAACTCTATAGAAATCGCAAGACAGATAGGGGAGTTATCAAATAAAATGAAGTCTGTAGAGGAAAGAATAGTGGCACTGGCACATCAAGATAAAACAGAAAAAGATCAAAATCTCTTACTTCGAAAGAAAGTTGAAGAAATGGAAGCTAATATGGGGGACATGGAGGACTGTTCCAGGCAAAACAACCTTCGATTAAGAAACATACCGGAGTCAATTACCCAGGAAGAGATCCCTGTGTTTTTAACCAATTTGTGGAAAGCCTGGAAGATAGACCTGGAAAAATGTAATACAGAAATAATAAGATGCCATCGAGTCTTCAAGCCACAGAGTGCCCCAGAAAAAGCAGCCAGGGATATTTTCGCTAACTTTCAATCCTTTCAATTTAAGGAAGCCATACTGAGTGCAAGCAGAAGATCTCAAAGTATAGAATCAGATTTTAAAGACATTTTTGCACTTCAAGACTTATCTTTTTATACTAGGTCACAAAGAAAAAAAATCTCAGCAGTTTCCAATACCCTTAGAAGATATAATATTAAATATTCCTGGGGCAATAAGGGTATAGTGGCTAGAGCAGAGGAGTGGCTGAAGGAAAGACAATTTGTTTAGTGGGGGGGTGGGAGGGAAGAGGGGAAAAAGAGAAAAAAGTGAATGCAAAATGAAGCGAAATGAAGGGCGACATAGAGTTATGTAAAGTAATAGGGTTTATTGTGTTTATTGAATTTTTTTTCCCCCTCTCTTCCGCCTATGAACTTGTCTAGATTATGGTAATAGAAATAGTAAGTAAAGAACAAATGCACCAGGGGGTGGGTGATAGGAGAGGGGAGGGAGGGAGAAGAAAGTAAAAGGAAAGGGGATCATTGAAGAATCTGAAGACCATAAGGAATTTAGAAGAAATAAAGGGTTGTGTGACAACAGTTTTAAAATTTAGGATAGACATAATGGGGAAGTGTGAGGTGGAATCACAGGATAAATAAAGTTAAATAGAAGAATCAGACACACTTACTAGAAATTAGAAAATAAAGCACAAAAGAGGGGAAGTGGCAATAAGGTGTAAATAAACTAATGGGAAAATGGAGGGAGGGACCCTTTTTTGTGTGTGTTTCGTGGCTTCACTGTTTTTGAATGCAGCACTAAAGGGATGAATTTATTACACTTTAAAAATAAGATAAATAAGAAAGCCAAGAAAACATAACAAAAGGTTGGCAATAAACCACATAATAATAGTTGGAAAAGAGGTTTTGTTTTATAGCACAAAAACAATAGTATAAAGCATGGAACCATGTTACACATGAGTATATGAGGGTAGAAGTAAAGTGAAGAAAATTTTTTTTTTGTGTGTGGCTGCACTGTTTTTGATTGCTGCAATCAAAGGATGAAGTTATCCCACTTTAAAAATAAGACAAATAAGATAGTCAAGGAAAATAAAACAAAAGGATGGAATTAAATCATACATTAATAATTGGAAAATATTTTTTTTTCTCCTTCTGCCTCTGAACACTGAACTAAAAGAATGAAGCTAATATACCTCAACAAGAATTAAAAGTAAGAAAGCCAGGACATGGAATAATGATTTTCACAAGACTGGTATTAAATCACAAACCAGTGGACGACTAAGGTTTTTTTAATAGTACAATAAAACTAGTAAAAGAAATACAGAATCCTGTCACAGAAGAACAGTACATTTAGTAATGCCTATCCCACCCTTATATAGAGAGAACTAATGTTGACCTGGAGGAGGGAGGGCGGGAGGGTGAGATATACATAAGGCCAGGAAATAGAAGGGGGAAAGGAAATGAAACAAGATATAAAATAAAGGGTTGATAAAAAGAAGAATCCAGACTGCCGGCCCTGGATCACTCTGCCGTAGGTTCTGAGTATAACTTAGTTTGGGTCAAATGCCCAAAAAGGGTTTCGTGAGAAGGGGACCCCAGGAGAACTTCCTCATGGGGTGGTTAGGGTTGTATTGGTGTTTAATGTTTTGTGTTTGTGTAAGAGTAACGGAGAGTCCACGTAAGATAATATACAGGGAAGAAAGAAGTAAAAATGATTAGAGTTGCCTCAATTAATATCCAGGGTTTAAATATTCCCACAAAGAGATGGGCCTTCAACGAATACTTAATTAAAGAAAAAATACAAGTTGCTATGGTCCAGGAAACCCACTGGAGGTTGATAGACACAAAAAGATGGAGCTGCAAGAATTTCCTCTTAGTCATCAGCGCAGCAAGGGAGAGGGAAAAAGAGATGTGGGGAGGCAATATATTTCCAGAAACTTGTTCAGACAAAGGTGAAATATCAATATGCAGATCCAGAAGGGAGCTACTTGGTGGTGGTATGTCTGATAAATGATGAACTTTTCACTCTAGTTAACATCTACCTACCTAATGTTAACCCAATAGGCATACTGAAACAGGTTATGGACAAAGTAGAAAAAGTGTCAATAGGTACACAGATTTTAGCTGGAGACTATAGATTGCGCGATTACGAGATGTGCTAGTTTGCGAGATGGACAAATAATCACAAGTAAATAGTAAAAATATTGATAAAAGAAGTAGTAAATATGCGAGATCCTTAGGAAAGTTCCTGAAGACCATAATATATATGACATCTGGAGATTTTCTAACCCAGTGGATAAAGAGTTCACTTTCTACTCTTGGCCCCACAAATCGAAGTCAAGGATAGACATGATTACACATGATTAACAGTGTGGTGCACATATAAGGCAGTGATGCGTGGACACCTGAGTGTGTTTCTAAGTTAAAGAAGATTAAGAATAAGCAAACAGGGCTACAGTTGTTGGATCTCTACACTGGACTATATAATCTCGTTAAAGAAGATAAAGTAGATCCATCGAAGGAAAATCAGAAAAAAATCTTAAAGATAAAGAAGGAAATTAAAGGAAAAATAATGGCGAGAATAGAGAAAAAACATGCATATACTCAAATATTATCACAAAAATGATAGAACGGACAAACTGCTGACTAATAAACAGACATACCAAAAATTTCATCAGAACAACTAGTCGCCTTGAGTAAAGAAATTTCCAGGGAGGAAGTAGCAAAGACAATCAACAACTTAGCAAGTTATACAGTAGTGGACATAATTATCGCGCCAGTGTTTAAGTAAAGTATTGTAGCCTTTTACCAGTAATACTTTTTTTTTTAAAAACGATAACAGTTCTGTGAGTGTCTGTGCGTGTGTGGGCACTGCACTAACCCTCCCCCTATGTTCTTTATTCCAGCTCATCATGGAGCTGGACCCCGGTCAGATTCCGGCCTGAAGATGCAACTGACTCCGGAAGTCAAGGCTGTATTGCTCGCACTACACAACGAAGGTCTGTCGTCCCGGCAGATTGCTGACAGGATTCAAACACACCGGTCCACGGTGAGTCGCTGGCAGAAGAGGTACGTTCAGACGGGCAATATGGAGCAGAGGAAAGGTCGAGGGCGGAGAAGGTGCACGACCGCTTCACAAGACAGGCTGCTGGTACGGCTATGCCTGCTCGATCGCAGGCTCACGTCACCGCAAATCAACCGGGATTGGAGATTAGCCACGGGGGCCACGGTCAGCAACAGAACGGCAAGGAGAAGGTTGTGCCAGGCAGGGCTCATCGCAAGGCGCCCCCACAAGAAAACCTTGGTGACGGAAACCGCTAGAGCCAAGCGTCTAAGGTGGGCGAGAGCCCACAGGGCCTGGACACTGGACATGTGGGAGAAGGTCATCTTCTCAGACGAAAGTAAGTTCAACATTCACGGGACGGATGGCATAGCCTATGTCAGGAGACGCAGGGGTGAACATCTGCTACCAAGCTGCGTAGTCTCCACCGTCAAGTTCCCGGTGTCGCAAATGATATGGGGCTGCATGAGCGCAAAGGGCACAGGAGACTTGCACATGGTAGACGGAACAGTCGATGCCAAGTCGTACGTACGGATTTTATCCTGATCGCTGATGCCCACCATCGGGAGGTTGTTCGGGCAGCCACAGGACTGCATCTTCCAGCACGATTTGGCTCCCTGCCACCGGGCCGGAAAGGTGAGACAGTACTTGGAGCACAAAGGCGTGTGCCTGCTCGATTGGCCCCCCAATAGTCCTGATTTTAACCCGATCGAGAACGTTTGGAGATCGGTCGGACTTGCGGTGAACAGACACAGGCTGAGGACCAGGCAAAAGCTCCAAGACACCTTGTTACTAGTGTGGCAGAACGAACTGCCTGTGGACTTGATCGGCCGTCTGATTAGGTCCATGCCCGATAGATGCCGGGATGTCATAGCTGCCCGTGGCGGGCCTACAAAATATTAAGCAAGAGCAAGATCCGTTCGTATTTA